>CM070744.1:24220113-24452546 GCA_036346245.1 Bonia amplexicaulis
AGAGCGAAACTAATACTGGTATAATTGTGGATGTGCTTGTGTTAGTTCTGATTTATGCATGCTCCTAGGGTTGGAGATGGATGGTTATAGGTGGAATGTTTGAAAAAAAAGCTTTTTTCTGGAATCATGATGTCACTAAATTCAGAAAGGAATGACAAATATAGTCAGTACTCAGTACTGATTTCTATGTGATGACATTAGACAACATTGCACTAATGCAGTTTCACATGAGCATGCAACTGCAAGCTCTCAGTTTCTGAATGGTTTAGTTGGGCAGGTAATGAAATGCATCTTCCAACTTGCCATTCAAGGAGAGCAGTAGCGACATTTTTATTCCGTGAGTTTACCGCCAAAATTCCAACCTACCAGGTCTGGAATACAAGTTCACTGGGAAACATTTCTTAGTTAAATGGCAGTGCAAACTGATGGAAGCTGGTTCACATTTTGTTCTAATAGTCATCTAGGAATGCTGTATTTTGGGGGGAAAATTTCTAGAGCATTCTGTGGTTTAGTTCTACAGTCTACACCGAACCTTTTTGCCTCATTAGGTTACTGTAGACATTTGGGATGCACTCTGCATTAATGCCTCTTTTTTTCCTTTTTCTTGTTTATTCTTTTCAGGTCAAGTTTTTACCGATGTTGTTGGAAGCCCATATTATGTAGCTCCAGAAGTGCTGTGCAAACATTATGGACCAGAAGCTGATGTATGGACCGCTGGTGTAATTCTCTACATTCTACTAAGTGGTGTGCCCCCATTTTGGGCAGGTAATTATTTGATTTTCCCTCCTTCAATTAACTTGGGAAGCATGCCTTCTGATGATTGTAGGCTGACATGTTAAATGTGTATAATGCAGAGACACAGCAAGGAATATTTGATGCTGTATTGTCAGGTGTCATTGATTTTTATTCTGATCCCTGGCCTGTGATATCTGATAGCGCAAAAGATCTTATAACAAGAATGCTGAATCCTCGCCCTGCGGAACGCTTAACAGCACATGAAGTTCTATGTTAGTTTCTTTCACTACTTGATACTCCTGGTTTCATTTTTCCCTAATGTGTTAATGCGTCCGTTCACTTGACATATTTGCAACTGTTGGGCAAATAAATAACACTTGAACTTGTGTTCAGGCCATCCATGGATTCGTGATCATGGAGTTGCTCCTGATCGGCCTCTTGATCCAGCTGTCCTTTCTCGCATTAAGCAGTTCTCTGCAATGAATAAGTTGAAGAAGATGGCTTTGCGGGTGAGTGCAATTCTTTTAGAGTCAAGTTTTTAATTGACAGCTTTGTGATACATGAGCTTATGATGAAGTTATTTTTAACAGTTTGCTCTATAATAGACTGTGGCTACCTTTCATCTCGTACAGAATTGAGTTAAAGATGCATTTCATTGCCAGTTCTTGATTTTTTTAATGAATTTTGATTCAATCTACGCAAAATAGTACTCCAATTGTCCAGTTGGTTTCCGTTTGGGCAATCCTAGATTTTTTATGTTATTTTTAATGAGCAGTCACCCACCCATCAGATTGCTTATCCGATAGGTTTCATATTATCTGGTATTAACAGGAATGATATGTCTGATCTTTTTTTTTATCTTTAGATTCTTTACTTACATGAGGGGAGTTCTCGAAACCAGATGTGTAGATTTTTGGAATTTGTGTTTGTGCGTTGAAGCATGTTTAGTGAGTTTTGCATTAATTGACTTTTGGTGCTTATTCTACCAGGTTATAGCTGAGAGCCTCTCAGAGGAGGAAATTGCAGGTTTGAAGGAAATGTTCCAGACTATGGACACTGATAACAGTGGTGCAATTACGTATGATGAGCTCAAAGAAGGCTTGAGAAGATATGGCTCCACATTAAAGGATACTGAGATTCGTGATCTAATGGAAGCAGTAAGTTAACTAAAACCTTATAGAATCTGATTTGGATTTCTTTAGCTTAAAGGACCTAGAACCTAAAGTTGCCCTAAGTTTAAATCCCTCAGAACAAAGTGCCTTTTGGTGGTCTTATAGAAGGTTATAACTATCAAGTCTCTTGAGAAACTCGAGCTGCCTCCTTCCAGCTCATAAGTTTACAAGACTTCATGGAGAAACTAGGTCGCTCAAAAGACAATCCATAACTTAATCCAGTTGCAATTTTTTTGTTGGTGGTTTTCTTTAGAGTATCTGTGATTAGGAAGCATCCAGTAGACAACATCTCGCCTTTTCATTTGTTCCTTTTGTCTGTCTGTTATGTTGCAAACAGAGCTTCTGTACATATCTGATATTCAAAACTGCATTCTGATATAGCCAATATTTGCTTCTCTTAAAGCACTTGTCATTTCAAATCTCATGAACCTGTGCTTATGCGCCAGGGGATGCGTATGTGTGAAAATTAATTTTTTAATTGATTAGTGTATCAAGTCTACATAAATTTGTTTTGATGGTTGACAAGTTCAGCTACACACTTGGGCTTTCCTTTATGCCGGAGGTTTGAAAACATTTCACAGACAAGTTGTAAGTTGTACATGGTCAACCAAGAAGCTTACATCTTCCTTTTGTCACATTGATTCATTAGGCGGACGTGGACAACAGCGGGACCATTGACTATATAGAATTCATTGCTGCAACGTTGCATCTCAATAAACTGGAACGTGAGGAACATCTAGTGGCAGCCTTTGCATATTTTGACAAAGATAAAAGTGGTTACATCACGGTGGATGAGCTGCAGCAAGCTTGCAAAGAGCATAATATGCCAGATGCTTTTCTTGACGATGTCATTAAAGAAGCTGATCAGGACAATGTAAGTCTGGTGTTAACTACACATATTTAAACTCCTAATATGGTATATTCTTGTCTTAGCTGGGATATGTACAATCAGTGCAAGTAGTACGATGCAATAAAGCTTGTTCAATAGTCTAGTTAATAAAAGAATTTATACTAAGGTTGTCAGTCTTAGAAAAAAGAAACATTACCTGAACCACCTAGGTTGATCAAATACTTTCTGGCAGGCATAGTGGCTTAAATATTTGTCTATTAGTTTTTTCCTTGGGGCTACGCAGTATGCACTGTATATAAGGAAGTCCCTTTTTCATGTTGGACATATATATTTGGTCTTCTAGTGCTGCTTCAAAAGATAATTTGGCCCAGAATAAAAGGGGCTGTCTTCAATAACTGAGTTTTTTGTTGCTTCATTAATTAATGCTTATGGTTCTGTTAGTAACAAAAAGAAGTTAGTGGCATTGACTTGTTTGGCCTAATTTTGCTGTCTTTTGTCAGGATGGCCGCATTGACTATGGAGAATTTGTTGCCATGATGACCAAGGGCAATATGGGAGTCGGGCGAAGAACAATGAGAAACAGCTTGAATATCAGCATGAGGGACGCACCTGGTGCACTCTAGACTTCCACGATGTACAGCTTGTGGCTTTAGCTTCTTCCTGTCTTCCCGCCCTCCGAAGCCTTCCTGCAATTTTTTAATGTTGTCAAGTGTCTGTGTGGATGTGTGTTTCTGGGGATTCTGATTTAACTCGTCAATTGATTCGACGGAATTTGAAATGCGTAACAAGATGTCCATGTCACGCACGAAGCTGGGTTGTAAATGATCTCATACGTTACTGCTGCTTAACCCTGCAAATGTTCGGTGAGTTAGCTCGTATTGTATCTTCCTGAAATTGTTAACTTTGAAGATGCCATATCCCAATACAATGCCCTGTTTTTGTTGTATGAACTCACTGGACTTGCTGTTGTTTTTACCAACATTTACCGAGCTATGTGATTTACATGCGGCTATTGTAAATATGATCAGATATTCTGGCCTCCTTTTTCCATTCTATACTGTTAAAAGCCGCTCAGCTTCACTTTCCCCGGTTTCCTCGCTGTGCATTCTTTGCGCATAGCTGTCATACGAGTTATTTCTGGCTCGTCCCTACTAGTCCAAGGGACTAAAATTCTGAAAGGAGTGCCTTCAAGCAAACAAACTGGCGAACCTCGCACAGAGTAGAGATAACACGAAGGAGGAAAGCAATCTACTGGACAACAAAAAAGAACTACAAATGATTTCTGTGGTCACCAGTAGTCCCCGCAAGAGCAGGAACCACCTTTGAAGTGGTGAAATCGAACGGCATCTCGAATCACAAACTCCCGACCAGTCACCGAGGATATCAACTTGATCACCGTGTGGCAGTCACCGCAAATGCGCAGGTTCTTCATGACGTGGATAGGCATCCAAGCAGGCAAGCTCATGATCCCAAAAGCCACGGCCAGCTTCTCGCTGTGATGAATCTCAGAGCGTGGGGACTCGGTCCTCACGTATCCAAGGTGCGCAATCTTCTCCATGAGTTCATCCAGTTTGTTCCGAATCGCAATCACTTGGGGGTGGCTCACGTCGTCGGCTTTGAAAACGTGAACCTTGTTGTCAACTTCCATCCAGCTATACCCAGGATTTTTCTTTATCCCTTTATCTCGCATTAGCTTCCTGACTTGTGCGGAATCATCTGATTTCCCAGCATCGGCATAGATCTTCGCCAGAAGCATGTAGCTTCCAGAATCTGGTGAGTCCAGCTCGAACAAGTGCTTCGCAGCCAATTCTGCGAGTTCGTTGTTGCCGTGTATCTTGCAAGCGCTAAGAAGAGCTCCCCAAACTTCAGCAGTCGGTTTCATAGGCATCTCGTCAATGAGATTCTTGGCTTCACTCAAATGCCCTGCACGGCCAAGAAGGTCCACCATGCATGAGAAATGCTCCAACCCTGGAGGTATGTTATGGTCTCTCTTCATAGTATCAAAATAAAATTTCCCCTCCTGCACGAGTCCAGAGTGGCTACATGCTGACAGAACCGCAACATAGCTTATATAGTCAGGTTTTGTCCCTTTGCTCAGCATATCATCAAAGATCTCTATAGCTTGCTTCCCCATACCATGCTGCGAATAACCGGTGATCATGGCATTCCAAGAAACCAAATCCTTTCCATTTAGGAAGTCAAATAGTTTTCGAGCTTCTGATATCCTTCCACACTTGGAGTACATTGTGATAATCGCATTTACAACTGAGGTGTCTAAAATGAGACCAACCTTTACAGTATGACCAATAATCTGATCACCAAGTTTATTTGCACCTATATCTGCACACCCTCTGAACAATGTAACATAAGTAACCCAGTCAGGTATGACATCCTTCTCACTTAGCATAGCACTATACATCTTGAGGCCATCTTCCTCCGCTCCATGTTGTATAAATGCTCCCAACATTGCATTCCATGTAATGACATTCCTCGTGGACATGCCATCAAAGAACTCGCGAGCCTTCGTGATGTTCCCCACATGAGAATATGCGGTAATCATGCTAGTCCATGATACAATGTCCCTTTCAGCCATCAAACTGAATATAAATTCAGCATTCTGGAGATTGCCACACTTTGCATACATAGAGATGAGAGAATTGGAGATGACTACAGCTCGAGTGTGCCCACTTTTCAGGCTGAGTGAATGCAGCTGCCTCCCAAGGCACAAACCCATCCTGTTGCAGCAGCCACTTATTAGAGTTGCCAGTGCAAACTGATCAATTGTCATCAGCTCAGTTCTCATCTGATTGAACAACTCGACAGATTCACTGAAACACCCATACTGCAAGAAGCCCCCAATAAGAACTGTCCACGACACATTGTTCCGATCATGTACAGAGCTGAATACTCTCTTTGCTTCCTTGAAACAGCCACATTTTGCATATAGTTCAACCAGAGCACTGGCAACATATGGGTCAATGTGTGGTAGGCTCCGAATCACCTGAACATGCAGTTGCTTACCCCATCCCAAAGAAGACAGTCTAGCACATGCAGTCAGAGAACTAGTGAATGTTGTTGAATCAAGACGCACACCTTTACTGTGCATCTCTACAACCATATCAAGGGCTTCTCTGACTTGCCCACTCTGAGACAATGCCGATACCATCATGTTCCATGAAACAACATCTCGTTCAGGCATGCTCTTGAAAAGCTCAAGAGCATGCTCAACACCGTATGACTTGGCATACCCCGCTAGCATACTGTTCCGACAGAAAATAGTTGGGCTTTCAATCTGACTGAACCACCTTGAAGCAAAATCCACGGAACCACATCTCACAAACACGTCAACAAGGGCGGTGCCAACGTCAGGGTCATCCTGATAACCAAACTTCCAAACTAACCCAAGCAGCTGCAGTGCCAATTCACGCCACCCAAGAGCACCGCAGGACTTCATGACACAACCAAAGGTGAAGGAGTTTGGCAACGAATCCCCACTTCGGCGCATGGACACAAAGGTTTCCAGAGCGCTCAAGAACCGGCCGCCCTGGAAGTACCCGGACATGAGCGTGTTCCACGAGGCAACATCCCTTGTAGGCATTCTATCGAACAGCTCGGCGGCGTCGCTCAGATTGCCTAGCTTGACGTACCCGTTCATCGTTATATTGTGGGTGATGACGTTGGGCTCGCTGATGTCTGAGAGCAGCAGGCGCCGGGCATCGGAGAGGGCACCGCAGGAGAGGTAGGTGTGGAGGAGGGTGTTCTGGAGGAAGACAGCGGACGCGAGGCCCACGGTGACGAGGCGGCCGTGCAGCGCGCGCGCTCCGGCGAGCGCGCCGCGGGCGCCACATGAACGCAGCACGTCCGCGAGCGCCTGCGTGATGGCCATGTGAGAAGTGGCGGCGGGATGAGGAGGAGGAGGAGGAGGAGGAGACGGCGGTGGCGGCCATGGGTGATCCACCATTCAAATGTGTTGCGCCTCACGCCGCGGCAGAGAACAGGCCAGTGGAGGCGACGAGGATGTGAAGTGGGCGCTGACAGGTGGGACCGGAGCCGTGTGAGCCTCGGGTTGGATCACTCGATAATGTTGTTGGTTTCTACGGTCTGCTTGGGCCTCTTCTATTGGGCTTATCCATTCTGGCCCTAAAGACGCCGCGTCCGGCCCATCTTTGTCCAACGGATGGTGTTGTGGTGTGTTGTGGAGGTTAAAGTATACAGTTCCACAATTTCGCCTTAGGCAGCTGTAATTCGTATCTTTATTTCAAAGTGTTATATTAGGTTATGCATGATCTATTGCTATAATTTTTTTGTAATAATGTATCTGCACTATTTAAAAGATAGTTGATGGTGTTGGTTCATCTACCCATCCAGCCCCTGTTGTGCCTCTCTAAAAAATTCTAACACAGTCAGATATTTTTTCTCATCTGTAGCGTTAGTTATTACAAAAAAGGATTTAAATGGGCAAACGACCACCAGGGGCCATGTACTGGCAACAGAGTTGCCGACCCTAGTGTGCTAGGCAACCCTGCGGGGCGCACCAGCACCCGAGCCTCACCTCGGCCTGCCAAGCTTCAGCTGGGCTGTCGAGCTTAGGTGGTATGGTAGGTGGTATATATCGTCTACCACGCCTACCGAGTTTGGATCCAAGGGCCAAATTTAAAAAAAATAGCGCTATAGTGCTACAAGTGTGAACAATTCGCGACCCGTCTAGGCGCCTCGTTTTCTACGAAGAGGTAGAGCTTCTTCCTTTCAATCCTAACGACAGGAGGGAGAGAAAAAAAAGAGCAAGAGTCAGGGTTGTCGGTGCTCTCTTTTTTTGTGCTGTTTTTTCCAACAGATTTGCTAATTGCACACCAATAAGCGTACCAGGAGTTTTTTTATCTACTTTGTTTCGTGTACATGTTAGTGTACCAGGGAAGTTGTCAATTTCAGCTAGGTACACGTAAATTCATACTAGCAAAATTTAGATTTATTCCGCATGGCGGCTTTGAAATATGATCTTCTACTGCTAGATCAAGACATAAAGCTTTATCTATGGAAAGTCAAGATGTGATCTATTCCATCACAGCTTGATTTGGATGATGCACTTTTGGGGATTGACAAGATAGCAACTATATTATCCATTGATGAGAAGCAACATAAAGATATTTATCTTCATTTATCAAATAATATTCTGCAAGAGGTTTTGAAGGAGACATCTACCGTCACGTTATGGTTGAAGCTAGAGCATATTTACATGACCAAGGATCTGACTAGCAAGATGCATCTAAAGCAAAAACTTTATTCTCACAAGATGGCACAGGGAGCCATATTGTTGAACCACCTAACAGCTTTCAAGAAAGTTGTTACTGACCTCGAGTCTATGGAGATAAAATATGATGATGATGATGAAGATTTGGGTTTTATTCTGCTATGTTCTCTACCCAGTTCATACATTTTTTCATAGATACGATTCTATATAGTTATGATTCGATATAGCCGAGACACTCTTACTCTTAGTGAAGTTTGTAAAGCACTGTATGCTAAGGAGAAGATGAAACTTATGTTTTCTCGTGAAACTTCAAGTACACATACAGAAGGTTTGTCTGTCTGTGTCAGACAATAGGAGAAGGAGAAGTTCAAGCAGATACAGAGCCAGATATAAATCTAAGGACATGAAGCCATGCAAGTATTGCAAGAAGAACAATCATGATGTATCCAAGTGTTAGAAGTTGCAGAACAAGGAGAAGAGGAATAACAATTTCAAAAAGGATCAATAAGAGAATAAAACTAGCACCACCATTGTTACCAAAGAAGATTATGAACACATTGAGCCTATAGGTTTCGATGAGAGCACCAACACATCAGGAGGACAACAAGCACAATCCACTCCGGCACACGAGATTGTATCGGGAGTGAAAGACGACGCGGGTGCAGTCACACCGGTGTTGCCTGTTACAACCGTAGTGGCCTTGGCATCTAGCGCGACGTCAGGTATACCCATGGCAGCTCCAACGACTGACAACACACTAGCTTCACCATGGGAGGCGTTGGTATGGATGCGCACCTTGCACGATCTGTACGACACCACCAAGCCAATCCAGACTTAATACTCCAGCTTATGCTTGCTGGGTGCAGAGGAGCCAATGACCTTCCAAGAAGCCGAGGAGGAGAGCTGGTGGTGCACGATGCAAGAGGATATGGACTCCATCTGAAATAATCAGACATGGATTCTGGTTGATCCTCCTACTAAACAACGGGTCATAGGGCTCAAATGGGTCTATAAAGTGAAGGACTCGGACGGTGCAGGACTCGGACGGTGCAGTGGTGAACACATAAAGCACGCCTAGTTGCAAAAGGGTATGTGCAGAAACAAGGCATTGACTTTGAAGAAGTGTTTGCTCTGGTTACCAGGATAAAAACAGTGAGATTACTCATTGCTCTAGCTGTGCATGAAGGGTGGCGACTGCATCACATAGATGTTAAGTTGGCATTTTTAAATGGGGAGCTTGTATGGCCTGCGACAAGCCCCAAGAGCTTGGAACTCCTAGTTAGACTGCATGTTGTTGTCGTTAGGATTTGAGAAAAGCCCACTTGAGCATGCGGCGTACAAGAGGGGTATAGGTGAAAGTTGTCTCCTAATTGGCGTGTACGTGGATGATCTGGTGATTACAGAAGCTTCTGGTGAGGAGATTGTGAAATTCAAGTAGCAAATAAAGGAGTTTTTTAAGATGAGCAACCTTGGCTTATTGAGTTACTATGTTGGCACAGAATTAAATTCATCAAATGCCAAGTGGTATCTCTCTTTGTCAGGAAGCATATGCAAAGAAGATCCTTGAAAATTGTGGCATGAGTGATTGCAATCCAACTCAAGCTCCGATGGAAGCGAGGCTCAAGTTAAGCAGGAAAAACTCATTACCGCCTGTGGACCAAACCATATATAGAAGCATTGTAGGAAGCCTAGGGTACCTCATAAACATAATACTAGATTTGTCCTATTCAGTCGGCATTGTGAGCCGATACATGGAGTCCTCGACAACTAAACATATGGCTGCGGTCAAGCACATACTGAGGTATGTTAAAGGAACACTTGATTTGGGCTACTGCTATGAAAAGAAAGGAGAAGAATTGCACTTGGTGGTTTATAGCGACAGTGATATGACCAGCGGCATTGATGATCACAAGAGCACGACTGGAGTCGCTTTCTTCCTCGACTCTAGCTTGATAAGCTGGCTGTCACAAAAGCAATAAGTGGTCGCATTGTCATCATGTGAGATGGAATATATAGCAACAACATCCGCATCATGTCAGGGTGCTTGGTTAGAGCGCCTCCTTGGTGATCTCATGAACCGAAACCTTGGCAAGGTGGTGCTCAACATTGACAACAAGTCTGCTATCTCCCTGAGTAAGAACCCGGTGCATCATAACCGAAGTAAGCACATCGATACTTGGTTTCATTATATCAGGGAATGTGTGGAAGAAGAAAAGATCGTGGTCGAGCACATCAACACCAACGATTAGCTCACAAAAATCCTAACCAAACCTTTGGGAAGGCTCAAATTCTTGGAGATGAAAGAAAAAATTGGGATGCGAGCTGTGAAGAAGACACAACCAACTTAGGGAGGTGAATGTTGAATTAGCTAGTTGTTATTTTGATAGCTTTGGTAGGTATTGTTAGCTATGGTAACTATTGTAGTAGATATGGTAAATGATAACCGTAACATAATTGTAGATCTAATAGATTGTGATCTGATTGTAATCTTTAGTTGTCTAATTGTAGTCTTTTGATACCAATAAAAGGAGAAGAAAATAGAAAAGCTATAGTTGTTGTGCATCGCAAAGTCTTCTCTTTGCGTGTTCATATCTTCCCTCTGCGTGTTCGTGAGTTTCTGAGCTTTACACCAATCTCAGGTGTGTATGTTTATGGGAAAATAGTATGTAACTAGGGCCTGATTTCCAACACGCTTGCCATGGGTGCTTCGTTTCTGGCGTTCTACGCATGCAGAAGGTTGACCCGACAAACAAGGCTAGCATACCGCAACCTCTAGAAGATGATCGACGCCATGGTCCTGTCAGATTCAATCTCAGGGAGCTTAGGAATGCAACTGCCGACTTCAGTCCTGCCTGTAAGCTCGGCAGAGGCTGTTTCGTCACCGTGTACCATGGTTACCTGAGCAGGATGAATATAGGGGTGGCCGTGAAGCGGGTATCAATGAACAGAAGCTCCAACCGAGGAGAGAAATAGTTCGTCGCGGAGGTGAACACCATCAGCAAGCTCTCGCACCGTAACCTCGTGAAGTTGATCGGTTGGTGCCACGAGAAAGGCGAGCTGCTCGGCTGCTCCTCGTGTACGAGTACTTTCCCATGGGCAGCCTGGACAAGCTCCTATACGCCAGAGCAAGAAGCGCGTCGTCGGAGACGAACACCCCTGAGCTTACCTGGGAGCGACGGTACAAGGTAATCTGCGGCGTGGCATCTGCTCTCGACTACCTGCTCCACGGGAGCAATAAGCGGATCCTCCACAGGGACGTAAAGGCCAGCAACGTCATGCTCGACGAGGAGTACAACTTACGGCTGGGCGACTTCGGCCTCGCCCTCGTCATCCAGCTCGACGGGGTGACGCACCGGCGCACCGCTCCATGCAGGCGGTCGCGGGCACCCGCCCCTACATGGCGTACGAGAGCTTCTTCACCGGCCGCGCCAGCCTCAACACGGACGTGTACGCGTTCGGGGTGTTCGTCCTGGAGGTGGTCGGCGGGAGGAGCCCGAGCAACTCTGTGTTGTGCTACGACGACCACGACGAGTCAAGCAGGCAAGGACAGCCAATGTACATTGTGGATTGGACGTGGAGACTTTACGGCGAGGGGAGGGTGTTACAAGCCGCCGATGCGGTGCTGAACGGCGAGTTTGACAAGGCGCAGGCGGACTGCGCGGTGAGGCTGACCTTGGCGTGCTGCCATCCGAACCCGAGGGAGAGGCCATCCATGAGGACGGTGGTGCAGGTGCTGAGAGTGATAGGTGGAGCCCCGGCGCCGGAGCCCCCGTTCGAGAAGCCTGCGTTTGTTTGGCCCCCGGTCGGCAAGCACCAGGAGATTGAGCTGCCGCACGTCGGGGTGCTGTTCACGGGAGGGGAGGGCAGCTCAGTGTCCGCTCGATGACCTCCAGTTCCATCACAGCAAGGTGAGTATTTGCATTAGAGTTGTGCGTAGTAAATGTGTGTGTAGAATTTGTCTGTATTGTTGTTAGCATTATTTTAGACAGGCAGAATTGACTATACTTTGGTGATCTTTGCACATTTCTTTCGAATAAAGGTGGACTGAAGTCTTTCGATCTAATCTTTCTTGTTGTATTAAAAAAAATCTTCATTCTTGAGGTTTCAACTAATCAGATCAGATATAATACCGTCGCAAGTGTGACGTGTTCTGCTACTTTCCAACTTCCCCAAGCATTACGGAGCATTGTTCTGAAAAATAATATGAAGCAACTTACAGCGAGTTGCATTAATGCGTTTCAATCACAGAGCTGGCTGTAACTTGCTTTAGTAGGATTCTGAATCCCGTAATATCTTCATCGTTGGTTAGACCATCGTCATCTCCTGAAAGTTCAGCAGAAGCTGCGGTGAGGCCCATGAAAATACAAAAAAGTGAGGTGCTCCAGTGCCAGACCATATGACCAGCCGACAACTCTTTCGGCCTTTCTCCTCTCAGGTAGGGATGCAAACGGAGAGATTACAAATGGATATCGTTCATCCTATATCATTTTTTGTATTTTTTTCTTAGATTTGGACACGCACCTTGCGAGGGTGGGCACGCGAGGCCGCTTGGGCGCATGGCCGGTCGTCATCCCTGCCGCCGCCGGTCGTGTTGAGCACGCGCCTCAAGCCAGACCACTGCAAGCTCCACCCCGGCCACTACATCGCGCCAAAACCTTAGCCCTAGCCTCCTCCTCCGCCGTCACTGGCGCCCATCAGATCTCCGCACTACCACGAATCCAAGTCTAGCAAAAAAAACCCCCACAAAATCCAGCAACCAGAGCCAAATTGAAGCTATGAGATACCGAATCTGGGCGGCTGGCGGAAACTCCGACGAATCGAGAGGCGAGGGCGCGAGGGGGAGATCTACGAGAAGAGGTGGGCGGCGGTGGTGCGGTGCGGGGGGGAGGGCGGGCGGCGGCAGCGGCCCCGTGGGGCGGAGAAGCGGGTGGCAACGGCGCCGGTCTATGGGGCGGAGGCGGGCAACAGTGCGGGTCCGTGGGGGCGGAGAGGCGGCGACAGTCTGCGTCTTGCTCGTGTGGGATGGAGGATCGAATGATAGAAGGAATAGAGACTAGGCTCGAGTGGATTTGGTCATCAAAATGATGGGCGCCGCTCCCTCTTGGCCACTAGGGTTAAGGTGGTTAGCGTTTTTACCAGATAATCTTTACTATTATAAAAGAAGGAGTTGGTGGTTGGTACGGCCTCTCTCACCCTTTCCACCTCTCTTGATAAAAAAAATACTTTGTCTGACATATGGACCACCCACCTCTCCCACGTCCGTGCGCCCTGCCTCCCCCACCCCCACGAACCCGTGCGCTCCTCCCCCCTAATTTCTCCCTCGCCTCCTCCGCCTGCATGTTCTAAAAAATTTTACCACCTGTTATCAAAACATATAATATGATCAAATTTTAAAATCCGTAGCAACGCACGAACATTCAGCTAGTAATGGATAATAATCCGGTAACTATCCGAAAAAATACCTAGATAATTTCGTATCCGTCGGATAATATCTTTTCTGAATCTGTTTTCGTATCCGATAAAAAATATCCGACTCCATTTCTGTATCCGACAAAACCTCCGGATATCCAAAAATATGCTTCGAATTTTATCCTAATTAAAATTAACGGACGATGAAAAAATAAGTTTGTACCCGACTCCCAAGTGCCAAGTTCGGGTCCGTAGCCCATTTGCCTCGCTCCCACGTCCCACTGGCCGCAACACCGTTCCGCACTGACGCACTGTTTGCTGCCGTGCCATGCCACCGCCGGCCATTCCCCGAGGAGATGGCACCCGCCACGACGCCATGCCCAACGCTCGGCTCACCCACACCATACGGTATACGGATGCGACCCCGACGGGCGCTGCTGTCGCACCGTCGGCCTATTCACATCCGCGGCTTACCACCACAACCTTGATGCCGCGTCGGTTGACTTGTCGCTTGACTCGGTGGGAACTCGGCGACAACTTCGGCTGCTACTACCAACTCCTTTCCGCGCGTCGCCAAGATTTTTTAACGGCCAGTCGGCTACCGTTTTACAAATGGTTTTGCAGCACACTGCCGCGGGCGCTTTTTCTGGAGACGTGCGCTGCTCCTCCTGGTCAAGTGGTCAACCTTAGCGCCCGAGTCAAAATGCATGCCACGCCGTTACATCGACTTGATGATGCAACGCAAGCAACGGCAAGCACGGAGAGATAAGCATGTCCGCATGTGCGCGTTGCTTGTTTTAAAGCGGAGGACTACTCTACTACTGACACGAAGATGCCAGCCTGCTACCCATTCCAGTGAGTGAGTAACTGCGTAACCCTTTACACCAAGGATGCGTATGATCCAATGATATTGGAGGCCAGGGCAGAAAGTGCCAGACGGATTTCTTTTTCTAATGGAGTAGTACACACACACACACATCAATTAGAAGAACTTTAGCCCTTTGCATTTTATAGTTGTTTAGTCGCTATTGTATTGCCAGATGGCATGATCCACCGGGGTGTTGGATTCAATCGAGCAATAAGAATCCAATAGTTTTCACGGCTCTTTTATTTGATAAAGAAAAATAACCTCTGGCTTAGCTTGTGATTTGGCCCCCACTGGTTCTTACCAACAAACATCAACCCAACCCGACGTACCATTCCTAATACAAAATTGCAGAGACCAACTCTTTTTTTTTAAAAAAAAAGGGGGGCAGAGATCAACTCTTATCCTCCACTAGTGTGTTGATTGAGCGTTTTGTGCCGCAAAACGTGCTTAGAAATTAGGTTGACCTGAGTGCTCTTGCAAGATTACTTTTGTGTTTCTTTTTGCCTAAACTAGTGTGTTGATTGAGCGTTTTGCGCCACAAAACGTGCTTAGGAATTAGGTTGACCTGAGTGCTATTGCAAGATTACTTTTGTGTTTCCTTTTCCCTTTTTGCCGACTTGGCTTTGATGCACATTCTTACTGTTAAACTAATGGCATGTGCGCATATAAGTTAAGCCACTAAACTAGGAGTTCGGACTGAGCGGTGTGCGCTTGCTTTTAGGTGTTGAGCTCCTTCAACCAATCATAAGGAAGTTTGACTTGGCTAAAGTGATGGAGTCGTTCAACTCCTTTACTGCCTAAGGTGCAAGGAACCAAGCAAGCAAGAAAGTGGCACGAAGCACTAGTGCTCCGCAGTTCTCTGGAGGAAGAGAAGCCTATCTAAGCTCGGAGGATATCAGTATGTCACACACTGTTCGAAACATGTTGTGATATATCATCTCCATGCCAAAATCAACATAATACCAACGCGTCTTCTGGTTTTATGGCCTCACGAAAAACAAAAAAAGCTTCTCCTTAGTGAAAGAGCCGCTGTGTAGACTCTCTAGACTGTCCATGATCAGATGGTTGTGGAGGTGAGGCCTCACTCGAAGCTCTGCCTAGGAACGGCTTCAGTCTCAGTACTCCAAAACGAGGGATTTTTTTTTATATTTAGATGTATCAAGTGCTAACTCGGTCCTCATTGCTAACATGCTTATAAAGTGAATCGTCTGTGAAACACCCAAAAAATTCAAACTGTTTTTGAATTTTTTTTTGAAGTTTGGCCAAATTCGGAAACCTATCCAATTTGGAAACTCCTCAGCCAATTACGCTTTCTCTAAATGATTTTCCAACTTTCCTTGTCATTGGTGCCAACCAAACATCCACCTCCACCCCTGTTTGCCTTGCCACTCGGCCTGTTCTTGTTCGTCGCTGCCACCGCAAGACGCTCGTCGGTGCCAACATCGTCAAAGCCCGTACCGTGCTCTGACATGCCTTGGCACGGTCATTAATAGCCGTCGCCTCACTCTAACCATGCTCCACAGCTTCCTGAACCACTTCACCGCTGCCGCCACATAGAGCCCTTCCCAATCCGACACGCGTGCCCACAATTTTGACTGCCACTTGCAAGCTCGTTAATGCCTAAAGAAGCACTGAGACCAAGACGCCGTCATAGCTGCTGACCTTGCCATCGCAGACCGTCGAGGATTCCAGTACACCACCTCGCCGGCCACACGCCACCGCCGCAACCAAGCCGCCACTACTCCCACCACCTCCCGAGTGCTATAAATCCTCTCCAACCTCGCCATTAACCCCCATAGCCACCCAAGTGCTCGCCCACGCCATTATCTCCCACCTCCGGCCGAATTCTCGCCGGCAACACCATAAAAGCAATGGTGAGCTCCAATTTTTGTTTTGCCAAAAAAAACCATATTTTACTTGATGGCCATATTCACCTTGACAAGTCTTAGTAATATTAAATTACTACACAATTAACCATGAATAGATTAGGAACTCAAATATTTTGCACTACTAAGTGATTCGGCGCTTTGTCGACAGAATTACAAAATGATACTAGTATTAAGGATGAATCATGAAAACCCACAAGATGGTAGAAGTCTACAATCTTACCCTAGGGAGGAGGCTTTTGGTTGGTTTGGTGGCAGTGCCTTAACACACTAGGTTTGTTGGTGGTTGCCTCATTGGTGAAAAATAAGGACTAAAACCTTATACTGAGTAAAAGAACATAGTGATCACTTAACCATAAGCTTTGACTTATCAGATCTAGTTTAGTAACTGCTCAAATCAATTGAATATCTACAGGATGAATTGGGGCTCCAGTAGTTGGAACAACCCGTGTACAACAGGGTGGTTTGGAAGGGGTGTCTTCCATACTTCACAATGGTAGGTTTGCTCTAAGTCGGGCCGTGTTTTCTATATTGGCCTGTGGATTCCCGACAATATGTGGCTTAGTGCCTACTAGGTAGAGGCTTGAAAGAGGAGAGCAGCGAAAAATCTTGTTTATTGCATAACACTGAGAGCTTAAGAAATCTTATGGATAAAGCTGAACAACTCTGTAGAGTCAAAACTATTAGTATTCGAATATGTCATGCTTCCGATAAATGAAGCTATGTTTAATGAGTGATTACAATAGCAAGGTAATAGCTTTCATATGTTTCAATCTAGTAATCAACTTGATAAATCCCCATTTCCTTAATAAGTAGATGCTTTGTTATTTTATCTTAAAAAATATTTACAAATAAAATTGCATCCACAAATACATTAATAAAACCATCATATCCCTATCTCTTAAGAATACTGGCAAATAGTTAAATAGCATTCTTTATGTGACTTATTGAGTACAGTTATGCTCATGCTTGCTAAATATCAACAGAAGAAAATTAGGAAGAAAATGAAGAACCCTTCGAGGAAAACTTTGAGGATTCCTTCAGAGTACACGATATCTAGTTTTAGGTCTTATCCTCACTCAGATATGCCTGTGGTGTTTCTTTTGTGATGTAATATTACTTTGAGTTTGGACGCTCGTAATGTAAAACTTGGTTGTTAAGCTATAATCATGTGATAAAGTTTGGCTTTTATAGATTAAGCTTGTGTTGGCATGATGCACACTCGACTACAGTATCCCGCAGTTGAACATCATAGACAATTGTGAGGAAACTTGACGACCCAGAAATGGGAGCGTTACAATCTGACCAATGTGAGAAAGCATTTTGTTCATTGATTTTGGGAAGCTGACAATGCTAATGCCACTCGGGAAGATGATAGCATCCTAAAATCAAAATGAACCAATGTGGTTTACTCTCGCATTGATCGGACGGCGAACAATGGAATTATCTTGTTAGCACCAAAAAGGGAGTCGGTGCCTGATCAGGGGTTTAGCTGCCGTTAGGGCTAGTCGAGGCTCGAGCACCAGCTCTGGCCAGATGACTCTTAGGAACCGCTAGCACCGACCGTAGATGATGATGCATATTTATGGCTAGTCGGAGTGCACTATCTATTAGCGAGGTATTATATTTATTGTATTTCATATTTTTACTTTGGTTTTTTTATTTATGTATGAATTCAAATTGCACAGCACAGTTAGATGTATCTTTAATATTCTGGCCTCGTGTTAGCTTTCACTTAACAGCCCCGTGCTAGCTTTCACATAACAGCAACCCTCTATTTTTCTTCATGCACTGTGTCTGACATATCCAGACACCCCCGTTGAGGTTTATGTCCTCTTCGTTCTTCATTAGGAAACTTGCATATATGCCACTTGTTAAGATAAGTATCAAGTATTCGAAGCAATTACACCATGCGAAATGCATTTCTTAAAGGCATCTTAGGGAAATATGCTAGATACAAAGCATAGAAGGAAATTTATGGAAATCCATGATCCAGATGATCACCGCACCGATATAGCAACTGGTATCTGACAAGAGCAATCAAGGGCCTCAAGATCAGAATATTTGCGATGTCAACTGCAATAGGGGAGCAAGGCATTAGACCTTCCCAATTAAAGCTAATTACAAATCTTATTCTTACTTTTTCACAAATGTACAAAGCTAAGTTGCAGTCGCAACCTCTTGTCACCCACTTGCAAACCAGGATCCCAAACTCCCAATTCCCAAATGCTACGGATTTCCAACTAGGCACTAAAAACTAACAATAAGCGAGGAGGGGTAAAAGTAAAAGAAGCCAACGAGAAATTTGACCAATAGGCTTATGAATTGGTCGATTTCTCCTGTCATCTTCTAGCTCTAGTCCGGATCTCCGGCGCGCGCGATGCGCTGCGCTGCTACGGCAAGAAAGACGGCATCTCCCTATAGTGGGTCGGCTTCCAGCGCGCGCCGGCGTCGGGCCGCGCGCCACAGCGGTGGCACCGCTCGCCTGGCGGGAGCTCGAGGACCAGGATCCGCCGGCAGGTGGGACAGGACGAGTGCCCGCGCAGCCACTTGTCGACGCAGGCGGCATGGAACCCGTGGCCGCACTGGGGCAGCATGCGCATGGCCTCGCCGTCCTCGAACTCGGCGAGGCAGATGGCGCACTCCGCCGAGGCCTCCGCCTTGCCGCCCTCGCCGGCGACGTACGCCACGGTGGGGATCGCGCGGAGCACCTCCTTCTTGACGCCCCTGTTGGCGGCGGCCGCGTCCGGACGACCGGCGCGGCGTGAGCACGCGCAGCGCGCGACGAGGCCGATGCCGAGGACGCAGATGAGCGCGCAGAGGAGCGACGCGAGGATGACGACGATGTCCCTGTCGTCGGCGATGGGGCCGCCCGGCCTCGGCGTGGCGGCGGTGTCCGCCTGTAGAAGCTTCCTCGCCATGGGTTGCATCCTCCGGGTGGGACGGGTGGCGCAGGTCACGGGCTTATCGTTGCGGGGAGGAAGGTGACAAGGGTGTGGGAAGCTAGCTTGGAGTGGCCTTTGCTTATATAGAAGAAGCCCTCTTGGCTTTTCTTGCCGTTTTTATGTGGATAAAAGTAAGCCGCGGTGTTTCAGGGTGTAAGGACAGTGGCCACTAGGTAGGATCGTCGGTTTTGCGAAGGGCGGTGGGCTCGTCTAATCCAGTACGTTGAATAGTCTTCCGCGTTGTATGGATGGAGTTGTACAGCTAGTCCTGTAGTTTGTTAAAGTCCATCATCGAGGCTAATGCGTACAACAGATGTGCGTTATCATTGTGGTGTACGTCGGTTGGTCCAAAAATCTGGTTGTAGATTTCATCATAAAGCATTTATCCTGTTTGTTTCGGTTTCAGTTTCTAATTTCTGTCTTATTTTTTATTATTCATAAATTTCGTATTTTTCTGAACTTTTGACTTTTTTAGCTTTTTTACCGATTCTTTTTCTCCGTATTCATTTGCGTTGTCCAAAATGAGCTAGCATACTCTTTCTATTTTTATTTTTTTAATTTAATTACGCCAAATAATCTATTTTCAGCTACAGTAAAATTTCAGTTACTATAGTATAATTTTAACTATAAGCCACATCTTTCCGCCCAACCGAGCGGGGAGTTTGAATTGCTTGTCCCGTTGTGCATTTTGAAACGACTCTTGTCAACTTATTGACGATCAACGTCACATGAATTCAGCCTTTTCCTTGCGCCCACCTATATTTTATACCGATAAACCAAACGTACTAGTCCAACGATCTATGTGCGAATTGACACCCGCCAACGAACGTCGAGATACCAATAGTACTATTGGCACTGGCAGAGCCACCTAGAACCTGTGAGGTCAAGTAGCAGCTTTAAGGTTTAAGCCTCGCTCCAAATAGTTTGGCTTCTGGTTTATTTTAGTTTCTGTTTTTTTACGTAAAAAATTATTTGTAACATGTCGGTTATCAATTTTATTTTGGGTTTTTCTTTTCAGTTTTTTTCTTTTTTCTTTTTCTTTTTTTGCATTGTTCATAAAAATATAATAGTGTTTTTTATTGAATGATTTTAGCCTACAGCTGAAAGTCGGTTGGGACGTCCCTAAGATTCAGCACATTGAGTAGTCTTAGCTATTGAGTAGTACGCCTCAGTGGGTGCTGAACCCTGGCCTTCAACGAGACAAGCGATAAGTTGGTTGCACTAACCGATGCTTTACTCGCTCCTTTTCTAGCGTCGCCTGTATTACGCGCCGAGCAATCAACGGGTAGTCCAACAGTCGAAGTGCGAATTAACACGCGTCAACCAGGATAGAAAGTAGAGATTGCAACAGGTAACCTCCATTCCTGCTATGGCAATAAAGGGTCGTTCGCCCCGGCCGGACCATGTGCATACGGTGCACCCAAACCCCAAACAGGTGCCCGGGTCCCGGCATATTCCAAACGGGCGCACGTCACGCCATGCAACATTTCAGTTACAAGTTTTCCACTTGCGTCTGGGGCGGCGCGCCGCATCGTCCGTTTGGAGCAGACGGTTCAAAAGCGGCCTGCAGAGAGGGGTTAATGCGGCTTCCCTGTTCCGGTGTTGGTATTCCCATCTGTATTCCCTCCACGTGGCAAGTATCCGTTGGCTGTGTTTTTTCGAGGACTACTATCCCATTCGCTCCAACTCTGATAAGCAAGTATAATAGGAGGTACATTAGCGGTGTATCTTTGAGGTGGAGGAGAGAGAGGAGAGAGAGAGAGGTGGGGTGTAAGTTTACACCACCAAGACAAGAACCAAGAACTTTGTGAGAGGAAGAGGTAGGTCATCTGACTTCGTGTATCAGAACTACTATATGAGTAAGGTGATAAGTGGGTCAGAAGTGTCATACACAGTAAATGAAGGTCAGATTATTAGCCTTGCTCTAATGTTCTTGGGGATGTATGGAACTCTCGCCGGTGGTGACCACGACCACCGCCGGAGATCGAGGCTTTCACCAATTCCACACGGTCAAACGCTGACGGCGCAGCTCCCAATGTTGAGCACGGACACCCGAGTTCACCTGAAGCAGCCAACGAGAAAGCTCACAAAACTGATCTCGTTGCCGAACGCCGTCCTTCGGAGCAAACCTTGGAGTTAGCAACAGCTTTTCACGCATGAGCTGGCAGCAAGTCTGTGCACCTCCTCGCCACATGCAAGTAGCAGCGGCGCCCCTTCCTGATGGATGGAGAAGATGACATGCAAACTTGAAAAAGATTGTAATCTCTCACGGATAATACAAACGAATATGAATAAAAAGAACCAATAAAAAAATAAAAAGTCAGAAAAAAATAAAATTTAGAAATAGTAAAAAAATAAATCAGAACATAGAAACTTAAGTCAAAATAAACGAGACCAAAATGCTTCCGATACTAGGGAGCGGTGCAAGATCAAACCACGACGTGTGGTCCGGGGGCTAATCTTTAACGCCGCCGGCGGCAAAGTCGCGGGGGAGGTGTCGTCCGAAGATGGCCGTCGCCCGTCACGCCGTTCGCATGGAATGGTTCCCAAGTCGCGGTGTTCCAGTGGCCGCGGACTTGCTCGATTGGTGCAGGGGCGGTGCCAAGAGAACCCGGCTTGAACAGTCTGTGTAACAACCGGGCCTTTTTCCCTGCAGCGTAAAGCGTACGGTCGCCGAGAGTTCGTAAGTTTAACCGCCTCCTGGGTACACGGCACGCAGCACAAGGTCGATGCACGGTCCAGTGCGCGCATGGGCTCAGAAATGAAGCGCTGGTGTAGGCTATATTTGTGGTGCCTGCCACGATTTGCTGACGTATCATACTTCCTGCACTGACGCCTGCTGCCTCCCGTTCGTGTAGATGCTCCTTCACTGTTCACACCGAGCATTTTTTGTTTTGTCCATGAGACAGAAACAATCACTTTTCTCTCTCACCACAAGGAGATATAGCATATCATCACGAGCAATGTCTTTATCATGTGCAGGGAAGGCCATTTAGATGACAAGTACCGGCACTTTTATCCGAGTGTTGAGAAGGGGACCGAATTGGCAGAGCCACCACCACTTACTCGGTTATTCCTCCCCATGGATTACATGAGTTCCTGAAAAAGTCGTGCAAAAGTGGGCCGTAAAATATGATTGTAGCCACCGAGATAGACGCGTGGACAGTTCAGTCCGCAAGTGCACAATGCCCTTATCTGGATTTAAGATAACTTGGACAGTTACATATCTTCAAAAGATTAACCATAAATTTACAAGATAATCCACCAAGATATCAGAAAGGAAAAGGGAAACCATATATTAGTACATTGTGGATAGATCCTGACATTTGTGGCTGTAGACTTGGTTTGAGGCCAACCAGGTGAATCTAAAAATGTCAAGTCGCAGAACACCCTTATTATGAAACGATACAGCAATTACATTAGTACCGAAGGTAAGCAACCCAGGAAGAATAACACAATTCAGGCCAATTAGTCCTTGTAATGTAATTTAAAAAATGATGACGAAGGTTTTGGCCAATAGGGTTAAACGGATTCTTCCTGAGATAATTTCAGAATCACAAGGAGTTTTTGTCCCAGGAAGACTAATAACTGATAATGTTTTGGTAGCATATGAGGTATTCCACAAAATCAAGAGCAAAAGAATAGGGAAAGATGGATTATGTGCTGTTAAGTTAGACATAAACAAGGCCTGTGACAGGGCTGAATGGAGTTTCCTAGAAAATATGATGAGAAGACTTGGCTTTCATCAAAATTGGATCACTGTGGTTATGGCTTGTGTCACAACGGTTAACTACCGAGTCTGGTTTAACCAGGGGCGAAGCCAGACGATAGAATCATTGGGGTCACCTTCATTACACACGATGGTGTCTCCTCCACCGATGAACAGTAATAAACAGTAATTTTCTATAGAATTTGCTAAATTTCATTAGGGTTACTGGACCCCAATGCTCATACGCTGGTTTCACCCCTGGGTTTAACGACCCCTCTACAGACACTTTTATACCTAAGAGAGGGCCGTCGAGCTTGTTGTCGAAGGCCGAGATGAGGGGGGAAATTCATGGAGTCAAGGTATGCTCAATGGCACCGCCTGTTTCACATCTGTTATTTGGCGATGACTCTTTAATGTTGATGAAAGCAAATGCGCAAAATGCCAATGCCATCAAGTCCATTCTTCAAGTCAACAATGCTAGTTCTGGACAAAAGGTAAATTATGGTAAATCAGCGATCTTCTGTAGTCCTGACACTTCAGATGATGCTAAAGGGAGAATTAGAACCATTCTACAAATTCCTACTGAAGCAACATCTGATGGGTACTTAGGCTTACCTACTTAGTTGGGTTTTCTCGAACCGATTCTTTTCAGCCTCTTGTTAATCGAGTTATAGCAAGAGCAAAAGGATGGCAAGAGAAGCTCTCTGTGGCCAGGAAGGAGATTCTACTTCAAGCAATAGCCCAAGCCATACCCTCATATGCCATGTCATGCTTCCTACTACAAAAAAGAGCTGCGAGGATATGGTTTTCTTGGCACAAAATGTGTGTTCCCAAAGAAGCTGTGGTATGGGTTTTAGGGACTTACATAGCTTTAATTTGGCTATGCTGGGAAAACAATGTTGGTGCATTATTACTAATCCTCAAAATCTATGCTCGCGAATATTGAAAGCTAAATATTTTCCTGATACTTATCTTACGCATGCACAGGATAAAGAATGATCAGCTTATACATGGCAGAGTAGATTGACAGGGAAAGAGACTCTGAAGCGTGGAGCTTTATGGAGAATTGGAGATGGCAAGCAAGTTAACGTATGGCAAGATCCTTGGATCCCATCCAGTCCCAATGGTAAAGTTTTCACACCCAAGGGAGGTACGTTATTACAAAAAGTTTGTGATTTGATTAACCCAACGGAAGGGAATTGGGACGAGGAGTTAGTTAGAGCCATCTTCTAATAGGGGACGGATAAGTATGGCCATTTGATTAACCCAACGGATGGCCAGCCGACGGATGCGGATTTTTCGGGATATTAGTTTCGATGAGTCTCGTCCTTTCTATCTCCGTCCTTCTCCTTCCTCCACTTCAGCCTCTGTTGTTGAGCCGCTTTCATTTCTGACTTTTCCTTCTAGTCCTATAGTCACCACTCCATCACAGCCTTTGGTCTCTCCGGTGCCTCCTTCTCAGTCAGCACCTTCTTCACCACCGGCATCCTCTCCCGAGGTTACTCCTGATCTTGTTCCTTCTTATCCTCTCTACTATACTCGTCGCCCGCGAGTTAAGGATCCTTCTGATATGTCCTCCTCTTCTGACGGGTCATCCCCTTCGGCCACTCCTCGTTATACTCTTCGCGATCGCTTGTCGATTCGGCCTCCTGAGTGTTTTGGTTTTGCTGCCGCTGCTCTTGTCGAACCGACTTCTTATCGTGATGCTGTTGTTCATCAGGAGTGGTATCATGCGATGGCGGAGGAGATTGCTGCCCTTGAGCGTTGGCATGTGGGATCTTGTTCCTCTTCCTGCGCGTGTTACTCTTATCACGTGCAAGTGGGTCTATAAGGTTAAGACTCACTCTGATAGTTCTCTTGAGCGTTACAAGGCTCGTCTTGTAGCGCGTGGTTTTCAACAGGAGCATGGTCGTAACTATGATGAGACTTTTGCTCCTGTCGCTCACATGACCACCGTTCGCACTCTTCTTGCTGTGGCCTCTGTTCGACAGTGGTCTATCTCTCAGTTGGATGTCAAGAATGCCTTTCTCAATGGCGAGTTGCGTGAGGTCTACATGCAGCCACCCCCTGGGTATTCTGTTCCTGAGGGTATGGTTTGTCGTCTTCGCCGATCTCTCTATGGCCTCAAGCAAGCTCCTCGTGCCTGGTTTGATCGCTTCTCCTCTGTTGTCACTGCAGCTGGTTTCTCGGTCAGTGCTTATGATCCTGCTCTTTTTATCCACACTTCATCTCGTGGTCGAATGCTTCTCCTCTTGTATGTTGATGATATGATCGTTACTGGAGATGATTCTCAGTATATCACTTTTATCAAGGAGCGTATTCATGAGCAGTTTCTTATGTCTGATCTGGGTCTTCGTTACTTTCTTGGGATTGAGGTTATTTCTACTCCTGAGGGTTTCTATCTGTCCCATGAAAAATATATCCAGGATCTTCTTGATCGTGACTCTCTTACTGATCAGCGCACAGCTGAGATTCCCATGGAGCTTAATGTTCATCTTCGTCCCTCTGATGGTGAGCCTCTTATTGATTCTACTCGCTATCGTCATCTTGTTGGGAGCCTTGTTTATCTTGGTGTCACTCGTCCTGACATTTCGTACCCTGTGCATATCTTGAGTCAGTTTGTCTCTGCTCCCACTCAGCTCCACTATAGTCATCTTCTTCGTGTTCTACGATATCTTCGTGGAACTATCTCTCGTCGTCTCTTTTTCCCTCGTTCTAGCTCTTTACAGCTTCAGGCATATTCTGATGCTACATGGTCTAGTGATCCCTCTAATCGCTGGTATCTTTCTGCTTATTGTGTTTTTTTTGTGGTTCTCTCATTGCTTGAAAGACTAAGAAACAGACAGCAGTTTCTCGTTCGAGTGCTGAGGTTAAGTTGCGAGCTATGGCTTTATTGACTGCGGAGGTTACTTGGCTACGGTGGTTACTTGAGAACTTTGGTGTTTCGTTTACAGACCGACCTCTTTTGTCCGACAAGATGCAGTGCTATTAGCATCGCTAAAGATCCGGTGAAGCATGAGCTTACAAAGCATATTGGTGTTGATGCTTTCTACATGCGGACACAGGTGCAAGATCAGGTTATTGCTCTTCAGTATGTGCCTTCCGAACTTCAGTTGGCAGATTTTTCACAAAGGCACAAACCAGAGCCCAGCATAGTTTTCACCTCTCCAAACTTCATGTTGTTGATCCACCATAAGTTTGAGTAGGTGTTAGATATGTATTACATATCTGTGTATTTACCCTATTGTATGAGAGGTTTACTACATATATGCCAGACATGTACATATATATATACTAGTATAGTGTCCGTGCGTTGCAACGAAAACACCAATTTTATATAGAACAGCACACAAGCACGCCTATCTTGGCCATGCATGTGTGTCACCATGGCCACCAAACATTTGCGCAAAAAAGAAATCAAAATTATGTTGTTTGTACGTATTGTTACACCGTTGCTTAAGAAGGCACAAGGGAAAATTTAAGTTAGAGCCTATAAATTATAAGTATCTGTTTTTGTTCGTTGATTAAGAAATCCGTATCTTTTTTTGTCAAGAGAGATGAGAATGATAGGAGAGACCGTACCAACTACCAACTCCTTTTAGAATAGTAAAGATATTGATCCATTAGCCTCATGATGAATACAAGCGTTACTCTAACAGAAGCAAGGATCCAGGCTCTTTCTCCAAGGCAATCTTCAAATATTGTCCGAGGGAGGCAAATTCTGTGGTGCATATTCTCGCAAGGCAAGCTGCATAGCTCGGAAAGCTTAGTTTGGATGGATGAACCTCCAAATTTTATCTTGTGTAATCTTGTGGACAATGTAACTTTACTGAATAAACAAAATGTTGATTGCAGTTTCAAAAAAAAAAGTCGCAGAACATCCTTATCACTTCACTATTTGGAAATGAACCTGGAAGTAGTAATCCCACATTATCCTACTCAAGCAAGCCACTCTATTTTGACAAATTCTTCAGGCCCTTCTTTTCCTTGCAAACAAAAGAGTCTCCATGATTTTTGTATTAAAATCGGGAATACCTACATTAATCTCAATTTCCAACTAAATGACACAAAAATCATAACCTACAATCTGTCTGATGTAAGAACTAAGAACTATACATTGAACAATCAAGTAGAGATACCAGTGTTTCAGAAGACATACTCAGAAAAACAGTTTATTTCACGGTAACCTAGAGAATTGATCTTTCTGGGGATCACTGGGAACGAACACCGGGAGCTGGTGCGGCCGAGACCCACCGGGCGTTGGCTCGAACCACCAGGATCTCTGAAGCTTCGTGTTGCAGGATCTGTCATGAGAGGTCCACCAAAGAATATAGACTGTCCAGTGTACAGAAGGTCAGGACGGCCCAACCGAGAGCTGGATCCCTGGTTTGCCTGCGCAGACACGAACCGGCCAGCTTCCTGATCCCAGTAAACAGATGACCGAGAAGATCTTTCTGCGTTCAGCGCACCAAACCTCCTTGCGCTGTTGGCTTCTGAGATGGCTGCTTCATTGACACCACTTGCTTTTGCTGAGAATGGAGACCTGTTTGCTGAAGTCTGATAAATTGGGTTGAAATGCTTTGAGGGATGGTGCTCTGCAACAGGTGTTGGAGTCCGCGAGTTGCTCTGGAAGCTGCTCGGGGTCTGGGGATACAGCTCAATGTCATCTGCACTTGCTCTGCTGGGTGGATAAGAGAACTTGTATTGAGAATTCCTGCCAGACCGAGTGTCTATGTGGTGTCCGGTATCAGCACTCATGACGCTGCTTCTGCAGCTGAGGTTGTCACTAGAGCACCGGTCCGCCTCATATTGGGCACGGGTATTGATTGGTTTCAGCACAGATGAAGAGGCTCTGGCTTTTGCTGCTGCTTTCATGGCCTCATTTGAGTCCAGTTTTGCAAGCTTCCATGCGCTAATGCGGACTGGACGTTTAGCATGCTGTTTGGCTCTTTCAGTCTGGTCCATGCTATCAGGATCAACAGTTGAAGGTACTCGCCCAGGTTCCAAGTGTGGGATGATTTCGTCCTGTGATGTGATGCAGACAGGATCAAATATATGTAGAATAACTTTCTCAAAAGGTAAGAGATAATTTAAACTTCAAAATGAAGACGATTATGATGGGCAGAACATGACTCTTAAACAAACAGTTCTGATAGACTATCTCAAATAACAGTGCATGTTTCTGATAAGGTTTGTTGAAGTGGAAAGCATAGCTCCGTTGAAAAAGCAAACTACACAGCAAATTGCTGTGCTTCCAATGATAGAAACACAAACACTGGACAATTAACTCTCTGGAAAGTTGATAGAAGCATTACTGGATACAATTCATACCTGGTCAATAAAGATGCGCGGTGGAGTGCACCATGCACCTTTGTAGTGCCGTGCAAACGAGCTCCCACTGAAAGCAGTTGGTGCAGAACTCATTGGAGAAGATGGCAAGCTTTGCTGGTCACCATTGACAGAAGGACCAGGAGGTTCACTCTGAGCCCTCATTGCCACAACATATTCATAAGTTGTGATGCCCTGCAAAAAAATGGTGCAACAAAGCAATTTCATATTCCATTCCTGGAGAAAATGTGAGAAAATGAGATTAGAAAATTGATAGAGGATAACAAAGTGACCGACCT
The DNA here is from genome assembly GCA_036346245.1 of Bonia amplexicaulis. Lineage (NCBI taxonomy): Eukaryota > Viridiplantae > Streptophyta > Magnoliopsida > Poales > Poaceae > Bonia > Bonia amplexicaulis. The sequence goes on from CM070744.1 coordinate 24,248,563, forward strand.
TCCGGATTAATATCATATGGAAGAAGAACAGCTCTCCCAGTGGCACTGAAGCAAGCATTGAAAGAGCTGTACCTAGGGCCTGAAGTCAGGGATGTTCTAAGTTTAGATTGTATTACTTTACAATCATAGCTATATCATGTTACATACTTAAAGTAACTTCATACAATGATTGGCAAGCATTGCCCAATAGAGGTCAGTATACATAATTCAAACGTTACTAACCATGCAAAATTCTGCAATTATGAACAAGAGCAAATGAATTGTCACAAAATTTTCTTAATGTCGCATTCTTCACCAATAAAGTCTTCATCTCTTCTTAGTGCATGTGTACAGAGTTGACATGGCCCTTCTATTTTCAGATAAGAGCCAAACCTAGAGACTAATTAATTGATTATAAATGGTTTTTTGGGCAAAAACTACTAGTATGATTTGTTGCAACTGCAGCTTACATTTAGCAGTGGTAATGTTTGCTCCCAACTGCTGCAGCACACAACTAGAAACTCTGCTCCTTCACCTCGTTATAAGACTACTAAGTTAACTCCATTATCCTGTCTCAGCTCTCAACAACAATATTACACAAAAATACTACTGATTCGATTCTGCACCTTACAAAGATGCCACAATGAAAAGGATGGAAATTGTAAAATCAGTCATACTGAAATCCGAATGTACATGAAAATTACTGCAGCTATATGCTTCAAAACTAGATGGAAAACTAGATCAACAAAACAAAAACAACAACAGGGTTAACACTTACCACAATGGCTGCAAAGGGTGCTCGTGAAAGACCATACCCCAGCTTTTCCCCTATCTGATCTTCAATGGCTGTTTTGTCAGTGAAGCAACGGACAAAAACAGCAATACCAACTCCACACTCGAAAGCAAGCTTTATGCATATAAGATTATGAACAATCACAATTAGAAACATGAAAAATACTTTCAGAATATCAAATCCACACTCAATACAAGCTTATCAGCATTTAAAAGAATATAAATGTTGACAGATAGAAATATCAACATCTATGACTTTTCTACATACCCAAGCAAGACTCACAGCCATAAGGCACAGAAATGTCATATAGTTTTTCCTTCCAACACAATTGTTCAGCCACTGCATCAAAAAGACCAAAACAGATATCAGAAAAGCCACATCAACAAACTATGGAGAAAGGGTAAAGAGACAAAATGAACTACAGAATCTTCAACATGATACCTACCCGGCAATGATGATCAAACCCATCAACACACTTGTCACAACTTCGACAATGTTTACTATTTTTGCGCACCTACATCAATACATAAAGGAAAAGACACTGAGTATGAACCAAAACAAAGGATTAATAGCTTATATCTGTAAAGAGAAAAGACACAGGATATCAATACACGAACAAAGTAAAAGCAAGCACTGTTGCAAACAACGATGGTAAATGCTCTACTCATGATCTATTAATATTTCAGAAGCACCAAAATGGATAAGTAGAACAAAAGGTAGATGATACTAATCATAACCAATCTAATCTCATGAACATTGTCCTTTTGCCCTGCTCCACTTTCCTTTCTTTCGAACTGACCTGGTCTCCACAGAAACAGGATTTATGGAATTACCTCATGCATGCATCCTTCAGTAACCATCTTTGATATGAGTTTTCTTTACCAACTACTACATCCATGTTAATTTAGTTCATTTGTTTTGGGCATTTACATCTCAGCGTTGTCATAAGGGCTGCATCTGCCTATGCGGCAGCAGTAGATTCAACGATCTTGTTATAGAAAGTATTTTACAAAGCGGTGTTTCCTGCATATTGCCGGTTACCAAATTCTTGAAATCCTCTAAACACTGGACATTATGGTTCATTCATGCAACCATAAATTAAAGTGAACACAGATAAATGATAATTTGTTTGATGCCTAACCTCTTTAACACCTGTTGTAATGTAACCATCAGTTATAGCACTTAAGTCATGATAAATGGAGAGGTACTCAACAAAAGGGCAAATTAGAATCAATGGATGCAGGTATTTACAGTACAACCATTTTCCAAAACTACCGTGACTACATATAGTGTTCACAAAAAAGGAGAAAATGAGTAGGAACTCTTAAGTATGGTATACTCTGCACACTTAATAGGGTTGGAGCTGATCGTAAGTACCTCCGCATTGCAAAGGGTGCAAAAGAGTGCCTCCTCGCCATAATCTTCTTGTTGGTAAGCTTGATCTTCTTTGCGACAATCCTCTTTCAAAAAAATAGCACAACAAAAACAACCAGCTCCTAAACATGACTTGTGCTTTTCGATATCCTCATTTGTTCTCAATCCTGACTTGCCAGCTTCTTCCTGAGTGTCTATGTTTGCTATTAACCAAATGGAGATGCTGCATTAGATGTGCCTAACACTCAATGGATTGGATTGAACTTCAATAGCAGTGCCATCAGGTATCAGGACGTACCTTCCAACTTATAGATTAGTGCACCATTGACGGCAATCAGGATGCCAGGATCAGCAGGATCAATAGCAGTACATCTAACGTATAGAATCAGCACCGATAAGGCCTGACATAACAGAATATGGATATCAAACACTTATCAAATAAAATCCACTACAGGATTCAATGCATGCATGAGAAGTGGAACCTTACCAGAAAACTATAAACACCTATTGCGATATACTGATACAAGTCCTTCCCAATAAATGGAGAGAAGAAAGCATAGAATGCTATACACAGTAAGAAGAACACTGTTATAGCTACCACCTGCAAAACATGATAAATAAAAATATTTCATCCAATTTCAAACTCTCCCTAAGATAAGACGTAAGAATGGGTAGCTTACAAAGAATAGGAGGAAGTACAAAATCCAACTAAAAGGCCACAAGTTCATCAGAAAAACAAGACCAACACCCCCATAGTCCCATACATGATCATCCATCTAGCTGGAATGCAAACTGAAGACTTCTAATCCTAGGGGATTTTTATACACTGAACATTTCAGGTGCTTAAACTGTCAAATTTATAAGTGGCAACTTCTAATCCTAGACATTAAGAATTACGGGCCCATTTGGAACACAGAAATTTCACAGGAAATAGTTCAATTCCCATACGAATAGACGATGCGGGAAAAATTCCCTCAATCCAAATGGGGCCTAAATAGGATAGATAACCCACTATGACGCTCAAATTTACAGTGAGACTACTATTTTCTTTATTAAATGTAACTAATTTGATTTCAAGGCATCCTATTACTAATTAAGGCAGAGGCAGCAGGTGGCAAGAAAAAACTTCTAGAGAAAAAATATTTGGTTCTAGGCTTCTAGCGTAAAGCTAAGGAACATAGCACCGTGAAGCTTGCTTCTATTGCAACAAATAACTAACAAGAAAGAAACCAGGCACAACAGAAGCAACAAACTGCACAACACAAGGACCAGATCCAGAATAGCAAGGCGAACAGTACCGAACCGAACACCCCGTCATTTCAAACACGGATACATTCATTCTACTTCACACGGACAACATACAAGAGGAACTAAATTACTGCATTTGGGTAATCAACCATAAATCATAAGAGTCCATGGATAGCCTCCTGCTGTTGAACTCGGGAAACAAATCAAGTCAGTCTGTAGTGCGCACACGAAGGAAGGAGCAAAAAGGCGAGTCGGAGCGAGTGCATCCCCAGGTGTACCTAAGGCAATACTACAGATTTTTTTTTAGCACCGATGCTAACGAATGAGAAAGTGGGTGCTAAGCCTAGATTGCATAACACCAAAGCAAGCCTTAGAAGCTGGTCCTAAGTTTAGCTCCTATAAATGGTGCTAATAGTTAAAAATAGTTAATAATGATATTGTGAACAAGAGAGATGATGTGTCTATCTTAGCATAGTTTAAATGCTAAGGGATGTACATGCTCTTGTCCCAAATCACGTCACAGAAGAAAGAACAGAAGAGACCAACAGAAAACCAACAAAAAGTACCACTATTATCGGCTAAAGAGAAACAGATCAAAACAGACACATATCACGCATGAGATCAGAATGTACCATCGCATAAAATTCAGGTAGCAGCATGCTACTAGGGGAAGCCATTAAGAAAACCAAATCCATGTACTATTTCGCTTCAAAACAGCAGAAATTACGAACATAACATACTAGTGGTGAAGTCGCGCAGAAGCATCAGAAAAAAAATACAGGAAAAAGGCAAGGCATCACATCAAACACGCAATTACGAAATAGTAGAGCCGAAAAGTGAGGGAAAACGTCAGATCAAATCAAACAACGCGCATCAGTACATTACTCATCAGAGCTCCACACTAGTATCGCATACGCATAGCACCAGTAAATTTTCGAACGCCACAACCCCAACACAGGGCTCATCAAAACGCCGAAAATTTTCAACGTCCGCGGCGAAACGAACAGAACGCGATGAGATCCGCAGGACATTGCGCGTCCAAGCACAGATACGGGGGAAGGCGACCAGCAAATGCGCGCGTACCTGCAGGGTGTGGGCAGGGAGCTGCCACCCGTGATGCCGCGCCATGGCGGCGCTGCGCTGCCGCGGCGGCGAAGGGACGACCTCGGGATCAGCGGTACGGCGTCTGCATTGCGGCGCGAGATCCCGAGCCCCGAGGTGGAAACCCTAGCGCCCGTACGGATCCTCTCAGTGTGCGTGTGCGTGTGATGGGCAAGAGAGGAGTGGTGGGACGAGGGCGTGGTGAAGTGGTGTGCGTGGCGACGGTGGTGGCTTTTTACTGAGGCGGTCTCGGATTCTCTGCTTGGGCCGGCCTCTCCTCTCCTCGCCGTAATGCGTATAGTCGCGGTTGGTGCGTGGACTGTCAAGAGTGAAGACCCTTTCTTTTTCTTAATTTCTCTGTTTTGTTATGGATTTAGAATTTTTGTGTAAAATACTAAAAATAGCCATTTGTACTTGAGAAGACTGGTTTTTTCTACTACCGAAAAAATGCAAGTAGGTAGATGATGGTACATCTGTTTTCCCATCCCCTCTCCGCGGCCATTCACCACCCTCCCTTTTCTCTTTGCACAGGCCAACATACAGACCCACATCTTTACCTCGTAGCGGGATAATAGTCCTTTCTTTCTTCTGTGCACACGGTTGGCCTCCTGCCCTCTTCCCAATCCCTTGAGATCGTGCAGAAACTGTACTCCCACCACCCTATTTGGCGTCAGCCAGACACTTCCCCAACCTCCTGCAACACTAGTCCCTTCCACTCCTCTCTCTTGCATCTACCCCTGGCTCGACGACCACACCCTCCTCGACCCGCCGCCGCCACTCGACCTTTTCCCAGTCACCATCCGCCAATGGTGGAGCCACCACCTTCACCGAGCCCTCCAGGTTCGGCCTCAGATCCGATTGGTCGACGCCCTCAAGCCCAAGCCAAAGTGCTCCCTCTTCGGTGCCTCCGCTAGCCCTCGCAGTTGACCCACTTTGCCCCAACACCGCCGTCGCCTCCCCGGTGGGCGTCATCCTCACCCTCGGGCCTAAATCCCACGTCTCCTCGCCCTCAAACCTGATCGATCGACACCCTCGAACCGAGCCAAAGCGTCCCCTACTCGGTGCCTCCGCTGGCCCTCGCGGTCGACCCGCTATGCCCTAGCACCTCCATCACCACCCTTGTAGGCGTCGTCCTTGCCCTTGGGCCCAAAGCCCACACCTCCTCACCCTTAGATCCGATTAGAGAAGGCGGTGGAGGAGAAGATGGGCATTGATGTTGTGGTTGCTCTAAGGATGCTCCACAGCATCCTCTACCTCACTGTCGAAACCCTTCTCACGCCGACCACCCTAGTGTTGTCATTCTGTTGCCATACTCGTTGCGGTTCCATTGCCATACTCGTTGCCATTCGTCACTGCTGCTGAAGAAGACATGGAGACTCCCTTTGTCGTTGATGCCGTTGGTTGATGAGTTTCCAGGAGGCCGCCACCGCCACCAGGGAGAAGATGCAAAGGCCGCTGACGCCAAGGGCGGACCCAAGGCCTAGGCTAGGGGGCTCTAGCCCGGGTCCTAACCCAGTAACTTCAATAGGCTTTTACTATTCACAAAGCCCGAATGCCATGTAAAAATTGTCGGTTCCCCTCTTAGCCCCCCTTGTGGCCTGGCATTCTCGGCCTAGTCCAATCACATACTCGCATTCAACATTCTCCTCCTAAGCCTAACTGGCTAGCTCGCAGCTTTTCTCGGGTGATCTCGCCGCGGCGCTGCACCTAGGCCCTAGCCACCAGCCTACCGGAAGACCATGACTCCATCTCTGGCTCTGGCCTCCACCTCCGGCAAAGCCTTTCGCCTCTGCCTCTAACGCTCCACCCCCTGCTCTGGGCCCTAGCCACAGCGGGTTGCTGGCTACACCCTCGCTCGCTGCCTCAGTCCTCCGCTGCTTAGCTGCTCCGCCCCTCCAACCTCTGGGTCCCAGCCTCTGCGTCTATCCTCCGCCCTCGCCGCTTCGGTCCTCTGAGCCTCTGACCTCTACGACCACTGGCAGGCTCCACCGACATGGCTCCGTCATCCGCCCTCTAACCACCGTTTGCTATCTCAAGGGTTGTTCCGGGATTTGGAAGCTCATCTCGCACAAGCTCTCTCCAGTAAGTGCGCACTCTAAATTCTTGCCCATTTATTTTGAGCTACCCGACTATTGCATCATTAAGCTAGGTTGTTGTATGATTAGTTCATGGTATGCCTGAAATCTGCAGTTAAATTTAGAAAGGAGTCAAAATGTGAACTTAACTGTGACACCTCGCCCCCTGTAGAATTAGGTCTATGATGGCCCATATGTGTGTATGCACATGAGGGTATAGGTTAGTCCCACCTTGTTAGTTTAGCTTGAGAAGCACTAACATATAAACATAGGGTTTCCAATGGTAGCAACCTTCGGTTAACCATGTGGCTTACTGAGTACCTAGTGTACTCAATTTTGCTTTTACTTTCATCAGAACATGTATCAGAAGAAAAAAAGGATGCTTCAGCTTTCGTGTTAGGGTTACAACCGCACGCAAACGTTCCCGTGGAGATTTTTTTGATTTTTTGAATGTAAGTTAAGTTTTAGGTTTGGACGCCTGCAAAATTTCTAAAATTAACCGTTATGTCATATTTTAATTAAATCAATCATTTTGAAATGTTTATGAGCAGACATGATATTTTTTCTTTCCACCATTGAATTTTTAGACTGTTGCGGAAAGTACGACGGTCATGTTTCTAAAATTAAGATCATTGCAATAATGGTGAAACAGTTGCTTGTTGGGGGTAAGAATTTTAACCAGGTTTTGACTGTATCGTTATACAATTTTGTCAAGCTTTGTTTTGTGTTCTGATTGGACCCCATAACCTCATTGTGCAAACCAAAATAAAATTTATCAACAAATCCTTGTGCAAACACCTACTCAAACTTTCCAATGCTAGCTCCAGTCGAAAGGTTGCACATGTTATCTGCATCCCTACAGGACCTGCATTTTGCATCTTCAGTTCTTCACAGCTACTGACACCTACTCCTAACCCTCTTGCCTTAACTTTGTCAGCTGTGAATTGTGATGTTACTACTAGCTTAATTTGTTGGAGCCTTAGGTGCTTCGTTTTCCTGAAGGCAAATGGCACCTTGTTGATCACAATTCACACAGATTGTTTTCTACTCGAGTCAAGCGCACAGTGAGATTGTTTTCTACTCGAGTCAAGCGTACAGTGATCACAATTCACAAAGATTGTTTTTTACTCGAGTCAAGCGCACAGCGATCTATCCTAGAAATCTGCAGTAGATTACAGATTAAATTACCTTTTCACCTAAGCTAGGGATGTAGAGAGAGAGAGAGACCAAAGGGAAGAAGAAGAAGAAGAATACACAAATATACTGTTCCACCATGGACCTTTGTTTCTGTGCTATCGCCATCGAACACATGGAGGAGGTTGGGATTTGCAGCGACGTGATGATATAATAATGCAGCTGTCAATGCTGCATCGCCCACGACAAAATGCACATACAACAACCTGGCGTACTGTGCAGGTATACATACATGATATGGACATTATTGCTGATCGATCGAGCAAGCAGTTGACAAGCTGATTCCCTGTACACCTTAATCCGACATGTTACTTTGGTGGCTCAAATGTGTTGAGTTGGGGCAAATTTTTTTTTTTTTGTATCTTAGTAGAAAACAATAGAATTGGAATCGCATCCGTGATGCGAAGCTGGCATGTGACACTTCCCAAAATAATTCGACATGAAGATCTTGGCATTCTTCCGTCCGTTTTGGATCCAGAACCAGAAGTGTAAGGCCTTTTTGTCTGCTTATCCAGTTGGGGTGCGATCACTTGGCTTGTCCTCTGTTTGGCCTCTTATGGTACTATTTTGAGGATGTGTTTGCGCTGTTTACAAGGAATCAGGTTGTAACAAGCTAGCACCCCCTCTCCTTTTATTTTTCTACTAGGTTTCTGAAGATGATCATCCGTAGTTCAATGTTGTAGGATGTACAGTGCTCGTTGTACAATAGCGAGCCATGATTCATGAATGTATTTGCTACTGGCTGTCCATCATCCGGCTATCTCGAATAGCAGTAGTACATGTACGTCTTTATAGCTATAGCCTATGGACAACTCACGGTCACGAGCAAACTAATGCGAGACTGACTTCCCAAACAAGAGTTGCGCGGTGGGTGATCGATGAGCAAGGAAAGGGCGACATGCAATAATCCATGTGTGCATGTTCGTCCTCATCATGGGCGCGTGTCATTCTCATATCCACTATCATTGCTATCATGAAAAGCGGTTGAGTTCATTCGAATTCGACTGCGTGGATAGGACGAACAGAAACTAATTTTGGACCTGTTTTTTTTTTTTTTTTGCTGTGGCTTATGGCTGTTGGCTAAAATTTTTGTATTTTGGCTATTTGCGACAGAAATTGCGGAGAGAGATACTCGCTTGCGATTTTGGTTGATACAGATGTTAGACTTTTAACGTGTACTACAATTAACTTGTAGATCACGTTTTAAGAAAATACTCTATTTAAAAGTTAGATACTGTAATAAAAGCTAAAAATCACTTTTAGAAGCCAAAAAGAATAGACCTTTACCGGGTAAAAACGGTCATCTGACTCCCAGCAAGAAATGGGTCCAGATTGAGATGCAGCTCCCACTTCTCCTGGGCCCAAAGCGTTGTACAAGGACCCATGGCCATAGCCCAGCCCAATCCGCGTTAAAACTCTCGCTAGCTGCGGCGCGGACGGAGGGCAGTCCGCCGCGAAGGAGGGGCGCGCGAGACGTCCGGCCCGCGCTCGGCCCCCGTTCCTGGCTAACCACGTGCCGAAGCAGCCGCGCGACAAGTGCCAGTCGCGGTGCGTGTGCCACGACTCCGCGCGCCGGCCGGGGTCTCGGGCTGCCTAAGCACGGGCAGGCGCGCCCGCGCACGGTGGTGATCGGCGAAAAGCGCGCCGCTCGCACATGCCTTCGACCGTATTGGCGCGCGCGGACCGTGACATCTTTAGGTAGTTGGACCCCGCGCGACGCGGATCTCATAGCTCCGGCAGCGAGCCCTTGTGAGGCCGTGCAAGTAGCGGCCGCCGTGGACGGCAACATTGTGGATCCGTCCACGCTTTCACGATCCCGACTCCCGAACAGCAATATCCCCTGATCCCCTCCCTGGGAGCGATACAGCAATATTCACGATCTATGCATGCAGCTTTATCAATCAAAATTCCTATATTAGCGATGCAGCAAGCGCAGGAAAGGTTATAAAATAAACGTCCGTGAAGTACATACTGATATTAATCGAAGCTGCTCCGTGTGCACTGCAGCTTACATATCTCTACAATTCTGCAGCACAAGGAGAGGCAAATAATATGCTAAGCCATGCATGTTCCCGTGAACTACATCCAGAAGATCAATACTACGATCTATGCGTACGTGCGCTAGTTGGGGGTATTGGACGCACGCCAAAAATTAATTAATTGGAAGCAAAAACCTGCAAAGGCCGGCCGTCGCTACTCGCTAGCATGAAGTGCTAGTGCTGCCGCTATTACTTGACGTGAAGCTGACACCTGACGTCGCTAGCGTGAAGGACCCCACCCCCATGCCGACCAGTACAACAAAGCACGCAGGACCAAGTTTCTTTTACCCAAAAAGATGGTCAAAGTAAGCACGATTAAGAAGTGCGTTTCTGTGCAAAGATAACTAAGATGTTTCTAGTGGGCAAGTGCTAGTACCTGAGGATATCGAGCTTGAGTGTTTGGATGAACTGCTCGATTAACCCACCCAATAAAGACAAGCCGGTACGAAGATTTCAGATTTGTATTTCTGTTGAACGCCAATCATATCGATGTAAAGTTCCCATGATAATTCAGCCCCAGAGGAGTTAAAGACGTGTCGTAGAAAGTTCAGTAAATAAGGAAAGCGCAGAATTTCTGCAGAAATGTAAATAAAATTATTGTAATATATACTACAATCAACTAATAAACTGATTTAAAAAACACTTCGTTTAAAAACTATATACTTAAAAAACTATCTACAGTAAAAAATAGTTTTTAAAAGTTAATATGAATATGTTTAGCCACGTTGCCGAACGTTTCCCTCAAAAGAACTTACGTGACAGATTACATATCCAACCCGTCTCTTTATGAGAATTATTGGTAGGCCCACAAAGAAGGATTAAACATTGCTTGTCCACCATTTTGCACGCTTGTTTAAGCTGAAATGACATTTACTCTACATAATTGGCGATCTTCAAGATTACATCACAGAATGACAGTAATCAGAGCAAAAGAAATTCCTCGCATGATTTATCTTCACTACTTCCAGCTCAAAATTTATGTCACAACACTGGGAAGACCGCTAAAATAGCTTTGTAACATAATCTTTTTCAACATGTTAATAAACGAAATGGGAATAAAAAGGTGGGAACAGACGACAGTCAAATGGACCCCTATTCAACAGTCTTAACACTTGGAGCAAAATGTTACACCCTGTCTGGGACCCTACTCAGGTCTCCACGACTCCACCCGCAACCTTTTCGCAGGTGAGCTGTCACTAGTCTCTACAGTACGAATTTCATTTCCTTCTAAACAAGTTTCTGCCTTGATATTCAATTGGTCCCCAAAGGTCCATCCAGGAAAATCTGACTCTTGAAATAAAGAAGTTGGTGTAGTTCTGTAGAAAGCAAGGGGAACTTGTTTTATCCGCCGCCGCACCTACAATTCAAAATTCAAGATTGGTAAATTTATGAAATTTCTAGTGACCATTAATAATACACTCAAATGGCAGCGGATAAAACGTGTGACAAGGACCCAGCATTAGTTTGAACAATGAATCCAAAAACAGTTAAACAAGAAAGAGGACGCAAGATGGTTTTGCTGGACACAATTCAGATTATTATAAATACCAGCTAAACATGGTCCAAAACATGCATAAACCAGAGGGCGAAATATAGTGAAAGGCACGGTGAAGACCTACCTCATCTCTGATATTTATATTGGCAGAGTACATATGCACATAAAGCGGAGGATGTGTAGTGAAAGGTACGGTATAGACATACCTCATCTCTGAAAACTGTTGCATATGAGCCTGAACTGAAGTCTGTTATTTTCATCTCAGTAGTTTTGGCCCGAACAGTGAGATCATTTTCGAGTGAAGCAACAAATCTAGCAGCAATATCACATAAAATGAGCTAAAAATCACATAAGGAAATGTCATAGAAATCAGGACACTATGGTCTCTCCCTGTTACCTAGAAACCGCAGGAGAGTAATGATGGCGCAGTGTGTCTATTTCCCACAAAGAACTTCCTGTGGTGCATAATCAAATATTAATACATAATATTCAGGAAGCAGTTCACAAGAATATTCCATAAAAAAGAATAGCATTTGTCCATAAAGATGCACCATGCTTGCATATTGACTTGCAGTGGCCCTCCAGTAACTCATTACAAAAGTGGCTTCAAGCTGTAATTTCGAAGAACAAGTGAAACCATCATTGTTATCTAACCACTTTTGCTCATATTGCAGACTTCCATCTAGTTGGATCCAATACGGTTGCAGTAGCGACCAAACAACAGTAGTCAGGGGTCAGTTTATTTAAGTTCCCACCAGTTTTCACTAAGGGCAGTGTTGGTTGATCCAAGGTTTCTACTGGTATTGTGCAAAGGTTCAGAGTTCTTTCCTAAGATCTATATAAAAGAGAACAAAACCTTATGACAACCTGGATAACACATACCAATTCAACAAAAAACTAAAAATAATATTAGCACAAGAAAGCAATAAACCAATAAACTATGCAGTCCTCAAAGTTATATATCCTCTTTTCAGAAAACTTTCAGTGCTACTGCTAATTTCCGTTATAGGTTCACAGAATATCACAAAAAGCATGTGACAGCGATATACTACTGAGTACTGACGGCACTCAGAACAAGATCCTTTTAATGATGGAAATTCATGCATAATATAGTGCTATTGCTTTCTGCTCCAGGTCTCCTCAACGTGTTGAAATCCTTCATCTTGCCATCAAGCTGGTCATCTTAGAACATATGCTTTGGGATGAACAGAAGGAAATTTGAGTTGAGATTACGATATTCTAGTGATTGTTTGCCACTTTTTAAAAAACAGATTGTTTGCCAGTTAGGATTACAAGGCAAAGAAATGTAGAAGAAAGAAGTGGGAAAATAAAATCTGTTCAATACAAATTAGGTACTTACGAATTGCACCAGACTTTGCAGGGTCTATCTCTTCATTGTTAAAAGGATCAGCGCCAACCTTCTTAGGCCAACTAGCTTCTCCACTGGCATTGGTATCATTCTGATCAACTTCCTGAAAGATTCCAAAGCATTAGATTATGGAACAACACAAAAGAACACAGAAATAGTTTCACAGAGGTTCTTGAACAGCGCAACATAAAAAGGCAGAGCATGAGCACATATTAAGTGAATATGCTAACAACATGTGGTTCATTGGCGCACAGGGATGTATGCACACTAGGATAAATCAAGAGCTCCTATATATGCACTGAAAGGTTATACCAAGCAACATACCCAATGAACCAAAAAATTAATTGAGGGGTGCCTCCGCAGCAGATTATGAATTAAAGCAATGCTAATAAGAGCTCCAGCTGGTGGTACTGAAAGGGAGAGTCTACTCAATCTTTTTGCAAATGCAGCAGCAAGATATGCAGGAAGATACGAAGATTTCAGACATGTGTCTAGAAGCTGCAAGAAAATAAGTCAAACGTAAACTCGTAATGATCAGATAACCATAACTAGAACTCTAAAAAAAGCAATAACTAGACAGTAAGAAAACATGCTTCAGAAAAGAAGAAATAGTAATCGATTTCTACTTTAAAGATTACATAGCATGTATTATATGTGATCAATCAATTGTATGTGATTATTATGGCTAATTACTCAAATGAATTTGGCCAGTTGAGTTGATATCCAGATTCATCGATTGAGGTAGTTCAGAGCTCAAACACTTGGTCCATCTAGCTGCATTCACGGGTCCATCCATTTCACAGCATTAACAGTGCCATCTATCTTTTTCCCCATCCACCACTATGGACTTGCTATGGCTCAGCAAAATAGGGTGGATACAAAAATTGCTAAAGGTATATTCAGATTTGGAAGGCTGCAGGCATCAGGATTAATTTTGCATGGTTAACTCTTTTTGCTAGTTGATTGTGTTATCACACTAATATGGTGCATTCCACAACAGTTCCACCTGAAAAGTAGTTACTGTCTAAGCAGATTGCCTATTACTGGATAATGGATACTATAACAAAATTTAGCTTTATTGAACATGCAGAGATGCTCTGGAACAGCATTCACAACATTTAAAGATGTTTGTGGCGCCGCAGCCACTGTTAAAACCATGACAGAAAATTGTTGGACATTGAGTGGAACCATAGCTTGACAGTCTTTTCGGAACCCCTTTTAGTTCATAGAACTTGATTCATTGTAACAGATGATAATATCACATTAGAGGGTAACCATAACATGACAGTCATATTTATTAAGAGCTACTTACTTGCAAGAATACTGCCCGATGTTTTGCCATCAAAACAGCAGGAGTCAGTAATGTATAGAGCTTTTCATAGAAATTTGGATATTCCAGACCATGTTGTGTCATAAGGATGAAAAGACCACTTAAGGCCATCACACTGACAACACCACCTATGTCATATGATCTAGTCAAGAAATCACTTCAACAGAAAAAATATAGAGGTGGTAAGATTTCCATCAGTGGTGTCAAACAAATTACAAATATGAAAACAAAATGGACATAAACAACCTACCATAAGATGGCTGGGTTAGACATTGAAGGGATTACATTCTGATGAATTGTAGCAAGGACCTGCAAATTACAGAGTATCACTCAAGGTAGGAAACCACAGCCAGCAGCAACTAAAGTGCTTTTAAAAGAAGGTATTATTGTAAAACAAAACCAAGAATTCTTAGCATAGAATAGCACCAGTAAACAACAAATGATTTCATCATCCTAAGTGGCTACACAGTTCGTGTATTATAATAAATTCTCCATTCATGGCAGACTGCAAGAAAACTTGGTCCATACTGTTACATGTAAATCACACCGTCAGAAAATTCGTTGTTGCAAGATTGTTCATAATTCAGATGCAACACATATAACCATTCATAAACAGTTCAAGATGAAGCAATTGAAAATTTGGTACTTCTTGTGGGATACTGAAAAAAGATTCTGATTTTGAAGCCAAGGAAAAGAATGGAGTAGCAAGATTGCATCATACAGTTATGGTTACCAGAACAAGAACAGATTTACCTCCTTGTACACACCAAGCGGAAGTGGTAGCTTGAGAAAGGCTAGCCATGCTTTGGTGAACTTCAATTTGAGCTTTTTGATAGTGTAAGTAGCAGACGAATCCTGCAAAACTTCAAAAAGCTTAGTCACTATAAACTTTGAGCTTAAGCTGAAAAACGCATGTTTACTACTTTACTTCATGAAGTACCTCGGAATCCTTTTCTCCTTTTGAAGAAAGGCCTTCATAACCACAAAACAAAAATGAGTAACAACACTATTCCCACCTTGGTGCATGCACAGACAAGCACATACGAAGAAAAATAAATGGGGAATACAAAAGAGATAAGTGAACTAGCAAACTCAAAAGGAAAAAAAACAAAATGGGAGAGGGAGGGAGGGGGAGGGGGGAGCAACAATTGGGCGAACTGAACATCAGAATTCCCCCAACAGAAAATAATACAGGCATGAAAGGAGAATGAAAAGCATAAAAAGAATACGGGAAATGCTATTGAAGACTAGAGGAAATTTGGGCCTACAAACAAAGCCAGAAAATACTCACCAAGAGTACTCCACATATTAAACTTTGGTTCCTTCTGAAAATCCATAGCAGGAATATGCACCAAAATATTGTATATATTGTGTATAAAAATAACACCTCTGTTAAAGCAAGAACAAAAGAGCATTAGAAAGAAATAAAATATTTGTTCGAACATATCAACATAGCAAGAATCACATTAAAAGGGTTGCATGGGATGAACTGAGAAACAATTGTGATCTAAATAATTCACACCAAAGATCATCAACTGCAATTCTGCAAATGACTTTGCACAGCTAGAACTAAAAAAACCATAAGACATGCAACATGCTAAATCACATCAATGCAGAAATGCAGGCATGAAATACAAGCAACAAATTAACATGTCCTATGTTCCTAGCAACATGTCAGTTGTCTATAACCAAGGTGTTCGTGCTACAAGCATGACTTTGCTGGCTTCCCTTGTTCTTTTAGAAGCGAGCATGCTCATCATTTTGTGCACATGCATTTGTAACATATAATTATACATGGTGCAGAATTGCAGAGTGTTTAGATCTTATGGTGAAAAAGAGACCCTAAGGAAAGGTCATACAAGCATAGTTCGTTCACTGAAGTTGTGTTCGCAAGCATCAAATCATTGTTCGGGATATAAGATATACATCGCATTAAAAAAAACAGAAGCATACCTGTCTTCAGACCTGTCATCCCCATTCTGCAAGCCATCTTTCCCAGAACCTGATTAACAAAAATAAAGTAACCACTTTGTAAGAAGTTAGATATGTTGATCTATATAAGAGTAGAGAGAGAGAGATATTACCAGTGGTTTTACTACCCAGACTGTTGGCGATTTTGTCTAAGCTAGTGTAAGTAAAATAACTACAGGAACAATTCGAAAGAAAAAATAAGTATATTGCAAGAAACATATCACAATACTGTGGGAATTGCACCAATTCTAAGTAATTGAAGTTCTCAGGAAAACAAGCTTTTCAAGGACCTGATACTGAAATATAGCAGAAATAATTCAAAAGGTGATCACCACATACCAAACATCAGCATATTTTAAGTACTTTGGCCCGAGCAACTCTAACAAAGGATCAATCGAATTGGTAGCATGAATCTGCAGAAAAAATGGAAACATTTAAGAGCAAACACTAAACACTAGTCCTGACTGCAGGAAGGACGTTACTTGACCACAAACAAAAAGAGGTTACGAAAAAACCTAGCTTAGTTCTCACAAAAAGCACATCCCCAAAACGGTAGGGAATCTATAGTTTATTTCCTAATCTCACACAGATGTAATGCCATGAGAGGAGGAAAACTCACCACAGCGTGGAGAAGCTTGTGGTAAATTGCCGACTGGAACCTCCCGTCCTTCCCCAGCTTCACGAAATCCATAAGCGCATCGAGCGCCACATCCTACAGCGAACAGAAGTGTATACTAATTTAATCGATTCCCCATCACCGAACGCGCAAATGAATAACAACTACTGCAAAGCTCACCCTGATAGCATCATCGCTGTGCGGCGACACGGCGAGCTCGACGAGCGCGGCAACGAGCTCGTCGAACCTCTGCCGCAGCCACGACCTGAACACAAGCTCGGGATCGCTGCTCGCGTCTCCCGCCGCGGCGGCGGCGGCGGAGGGGATGGAGGGGAGGAGGGGCACGAAGAAGGACTGGAGCGAGATCAGCGCCTCGAGGGCGAGGGCGAGCGGGGCGGAGGGGGAGAGGAGCGCGAGGAGTGTGGGGGTGTGGTTGAGGTGGGCGCGCGAGGAGAGGAGCTCGCGGCCGAGCGACTTCACCTCGTCTAGGGTTAGGGCTCCGGCTTTGGACTTCCGGTTCTTAGTGGTGCTCGCCGCCGTCGCCGACGACGACCTCGCCATGGCTGGAAGGTGTGCGCGGGAGGCGGCGGCGAGGTTGGAGAAGTGGACGCTGGTTCTGGGGTTTATTGACGGAGGAGACTGGCAAGCTGATCTCACCTGCCAGTTCGGCCCATAGGAAAGGACGAGTCCACATTTTATTGGGCCCGGCCAATAGATGGCCCGTCTGATGATCCCTTGAGAAATACGGAGCGCAGAATTGCATAATACGGCGACGGCTACCAGGCACATGCAGAAGGGGTGCGTGTGTGAAAGTTAACTACAATTGATCAAAAAATAAAGAGACACGAAAGTAAGTTACTGTATTTTATCATAAAATTAAGAAACGCGAAAGTAAGGTATTTGTTTGGCCATACATTTTCCATCTAACAAAACTGATGCTTCAAGCTTGAATGCGTGAAAACAAAATGTCAGAGATTCTTTCCAGCTTCTTCATGAAATCAACCGGGCTAGAGCTTCTGTTTCTTGTCTTCTGCTCGTATGTCCAGATCCATTGTAGCGATCCTGCTCATTTAGCGTAGTGCAATACTGCAATTGCATCTGTGCAGCCGAACCATCTAGCCAAGTTGATGCAACAGCACATTTTGCTTGGCATGCTAAACTTGAACTTCCAAGTGAAACATCCGAGAACCAAAATGGGGAGCGCTGCGAGTATAAAGAGAGGCAACAGAAAATCTGTAATTTCTCTTGAGTTTTCACAGAGCCTGTCTTGCTCAGATGAGATGGATAACATCAAGGAAGTGCACGAATTGGCAGAACTGTTATCCATAAATTGAAGCGGGCAAAAGAGAAAAATAAAACACTACAAAGTTAGTGGCCAACCTTTCCATTAGTTCTTTGTTCAAAATGAACGCAACAGCTTTGATATGCTTCATAATTCTCGTTTCCTTTTGTTGTCCATAAGCATGTTTTATTGGTTTAATAATGAAAGGCTGCAAAACAAGCAAATAAGATTAGGCGGCGCAACACTAAAAGAAACAAAAACACGCCGACCAGAAAGTTTTAGAGACAGAAACCAACTGAACTTCATTAATCACATTTTTTCTCTGAAACAATCTTTAAACTCATTGTCAAAGGTTGGATCTGGACATCATACCTGCAATTTTGTGGCACCCTCCATGCCAATGTCTTCAATATTTTTAAGCTTGGAGGCAAGGACAAATAACTCCTCCAATCTTCCATCATAATTCTTAAATCATGAATCTTGCTCCGCAAGCCGATGCAACAGTTAGCATGCATAGTGCAAACCTTGTTTAGATCTCTGCTTGGTTCACAGAATCCACCAAAGTATGCAGTACTTAAAAACTTAATTGTCAGTCCAATGTCTGCAACATAAGGATCAAGCTTAATAACATTGAATACGTCCTGATCATGGTAGCCCGGATATCTCAATCGTGACGAATACCAGAAATTGTAAAACTCTATGCTTCGTTCATTTGATTTCACATAGTTGAAGCCTCCATTAGCGATGTTTCTTAAGTCAGTTGCGTTCCCAACATAGTGGTCACAAGCAATCTGAAAGTCGCCATCAGGATGGAAATGAGGAAATGGATTGCGAAACCACATTATGTCCGCATCCTGAAATTCATCGACAATGAATGAAGTCAGACCACCAAAGCACCTCCATTTCACTTACTGGGGCACTCATGGAATCACATGTTTCACAAAAAAGAACAGTAAATCCGGTCATAGCCAGTAATGAAGCTGAATCTTTCTCTGTTGCAAAATGGGAATAAATATTTACCAAGGTGACTGAGTTAATGTATAACAGAATTTACCGAGAATATGAAGCTGTAACCTTTTTCAAGAACAAGTCGCAAGAAATCTAGCCTTTTCCACATCATCTCCAGATACCCAGAAGTCAAGAACCTCTTTTCTTCAGAAAAATCAACACCCTCAGTTCCAAGAGCGAAGCAATAGGGATGGATCTTGACACATTGCTTGTATGCATTCCAATCGAATGCTATAATGACAAGATGTTTCAAGAGTAAACTTGTTCTAACACCAGAGTGAAAACTATCGATGAAAAGGTCTATCACTGAGCCAGGAGATGCCCATGCAGCATTAAGTGTAGTCAATATAACTGTATTATCTCCCATTGAAGCCTTCTGCAGGACTCGCTCAAGTTTGAGATCTTCACTATCCTACAAGGATTGTGATATTAATTGAAGACCAATGAATAAAACAAGGAAGTTAACCGATTCAGTGGCCATGCAAAAACAAAAATTAGCATTTAAAAATAAAATAAGATGGATCTTCTGAAAACAATAGGAGATAACAACTGCATGAAACAGACAGCTAAAATCAAACCAGGTAACATTGACTGCTAAATATAAATGATAAAAATTTAACAGTGCTGCTACTTCTTAAGTTCTCCTACAGTCCTAGTACATGAATTGTTTGTGATTTCATTGACACATAATGAGTCTTTTCATGTGAACAAACAACATCCTTTCGTAATTAGCTCGAAAGCCATGGCAAGCAAAACAAAGTGATAATGTTCAAGCAGCAATTCAATGATGTTTCCAAACTTTCAGGCATGCTCATGTTGGACATATTCTATCACTAAGCAGAAAATAACATCGATGTCCAGGAGCAAACATTAATCAACGCTTTAGCAAAATTCCACAAAGTTATCTATAAGTCGATAACACCCTCAGAATATACATTCATTCTGCTTCAGAAACATATGCGTTCAATGCTCCTTTAAAAATTTAAAGTGACTTCAAAATTTAAACTGGAAAATAGACTGGAAGGTACCAGCTATCACAGATGCGTTCAGTGCTCCTTTCAAAAAAAATGTGCCCGTCCGTCCTTTCAGAAAAAATAGCTGCACTCATCTGCATTCCCTGGTGTGCATTTTTTACCACATCTTAAACCATAACCCAACTGGATTGAATTGCTTCATCCCAAGGTAAATTCTCCAAGGCAACACATATATGATACAACCACGCACTATTAGAACTCAAAGGATTAGCACGAAACTGTCATTATGCACTAACAGCTCTCAATTAGACTACATCACTACATAGAGGATCGCCAAATCCAAGCACATGAATTGATCATACCTGAATCCCACAACCAACACCGCACTGCAAATTTAGTAAGACCGTAGTGAAATTTGCAAAGCTAGAGGACCAAAACTTCTCATTATTTTCGTTCATGATTTAACAGTCGATAGCAGAACTGTTACACCAAACACTGGGAACCAAATGAACGACATTAACAGAAGAGGGAGGAGGCGGACTGACCAAATCGTCGCCTTCTGCACCGTCCTCCTCGTATGCGGCGAAAGAGGGCAGTGGGTCCCACCCCCGGGAGTCCTGCAGCGACTGCGAGACCGTGGCACGGTATAGCACGGCGAAGGGCAGTGCGACGAGGGTGGCGAGGAAGAGCGCCGCAGCAGCTCGCCGGAGCGCGTGCTTCGGGGGGGCGCGCAGGTTCGTGGCGGAGGGCGTGCTCAGGGTGTGGCGCGGAGACCTCACCATATCGGAGGAGAAGGTAGCGGGGGTGGTTGCGGCGGCGGCAGCGGCAGAACGGGCACGGGACGAACCGGAATCCGAGAGGCGTAAAGGAATTACACGCCGACCTATTTCGAAAGCGGAGCATGCCGAGCGATCACTATTCACTAGCACAGGTGCCCGTCTTTAAAACTGGAAGTCTGGAACCGGCCAAAAATTGGAAGGGTCCTTCGGTTCTCTTCTGTAAACCGTCAGCTGGTTTTTACAACTCTTTAATGGTTGTCCAGAGTAGACTCAAGCTAGCTATAAGAAACGGTTAAAGATAATCTATTTTATTTTATATTTGTATCCGAGAAAATACGAATGTGATAAGAAAAATTTGTATTTAAGAATGCTCGTATTTGTATTCGAAACTATTCGATTCGTATTCGATCCATTATCATCCCTGATGACCTCACTAGGATGATTGTAGGAAACAATTTTCTGATGAACTAATATTCACAAGCAAAAAGTAAAAATTACTTTTCATAACTTCCAAGTCCATGCGCTACACTGCTAGCTTATATAGACGTGTAGTCATATTACATAAATTTGTTCTATCGAGATTTATTACAAAATTTTAGGATATTCACATTTGACCGAATTACATACATATTCAATTTGAATTCGTATTTGCTACGATATTCAATTCGTATTTGATAATGTTCGAATTAGTATTCGTTTTAAAAATAGGAATTCATATTCATATCCGTATTTATTTTAAAAAATGTATTTATATTGGTATTTGAGACTAATCGATTCTTATTCGATAGGAATCATATTGTCTTTAAGAAAATGGAGGAGCTCTTTTTGTAAACCTTCGGGTGGTTGTACAACTCTTGAATGCTACTCCAGAGTTAGACCCTAGTGACCATATTTCCTTAAAAACAAAATTGGAGATTTTGAATTTTTTTTCCTTTAGATTTTAAGTTCACATCATATACTAGAAGGGGTTCTTAGCACTTTGGTAGAAATTGATTGCACGGTAGCGGTTATAGGCTGGTCGAAGACGGGTTCGACAAACCGAAAAACGGCCAGTTTTGGTTTTGCGGTTAGTTCCCGGCTGTTTTCAGAACCCTGCCGCGTCATATTTTCGTGCCGAGTTTGGTTCTGATTAAACTTGATGAATATCATGGTGTTGTCTCATCAAAAAAAAATATCATTGTGTTGTACTTTAGACAATAGCCATATAGACATTATGCGTGGATCAGTTTCTGCGGTTCTCATAACCCTGCCCATAGTGCTGTGTCCCATTTTCATGCAAGTTTGGTTCCGATTAAACTGAAGGAATAGCACGCGCTGCACTGTAGCCAATAGCCACATACGTAGTAGGTGGATCAATTTTGTGTGAGCATAATAAACTAACTGCAAACATTATCAGTTCCATAAGCTCGATGCTCTTGTTTAGGTAGTAGGTGTTGCTTGTGTTTGTGTATCTTTACAGTTTATCTGCGCACTGGAGACGATTGTAATACCAGAAGAAAAGAAAAGCGAATATTGAAATCATTTCAAAGGAGAATAAAAGAAATAAATTATTTTATCGTTAGAACCCTTCGACTTTAGAATGCCAAATCATATAACGCTCATCAAGATTCTCAGACCGTCCGAGACCAGTCAGCATCTCTCGCAGTCTTGCTTAAGTGAACCTCATCATTCGGTAGCAAAAGAATCCAATACCCACGTTTTTACTGACTTAATTTCTGCAGTAGAAAATGAAGAATAGTGACAAGCTCACCTTACGGACCAATAGTCCATAAGCAAAGAGCGAACCGAGAGAGGGGTGAAGATAAGGTGAGGGCAATCAAGATATTGCACAAAGCCAAGAGAGATAAACTGGCCAACCAAGCGTCATTCATAAGCAACTACACAGAGGAGGCCTCACTCACATCCTCCATTCATTCCATCTGCCAAGGTCGAGAGCAAGCTTAAGGCTCACAACGAACTGAAGCCAAACACAACCACAGACAAACCGATACCACCAACAGAGAGAGAACAAAGAGCTAGGAGGAGAGAAGCCCTAGGAGAGTTCGAGAAGACCAACAGCGTGAAGATGGAGCTCATGGCAACCCCAAAGTTACTTAGGACCGCCGAACCAAACCGGGACAAGGAGGAGGCGAGAAGGAATCATAAATATTTATATGGCTAAAAATGTGTGTGATCCTATCTAAAAAATGTGTATGATCATAATCGTGTTAGCTTCGACAGTAGATGTTTTTTGCGAATAAACAATAGATTATCTGATCCCTTTGAAAGCGTTTTCTTATGCACAGCACATTGATGGATTGTAAGATACAGTGGTACAGCTGGCTGAAACACTTACCTCGGGACATCACGGTCGTGTGATTAAGCAATTGAGTTCGACAGTTTTCAGCCAAACAAGTGGCTAGATGTTGCCCCACTGTGTCAATCAACGGATAAGATCAATCAGGTTTGTGAAATTGATGCGCACTCTAGCAGCGACATGTCAAGAACCCGTAGTGGGCGAAGGTGCATTTTTGACAGCGATGTCCACGCTTGCCACCCGGGAACAAATGCTCCAACACCTAACTGACGTCCTCAACGCGTCCATTCTGAACCGTGCTAGCTGCCCCGTCATACCCATTTCCCAACAAGTTTCAGTGACTCGGTGGACGCTACGCGGCATCATCATAGTATACAAGATTAGTGCTTAATCTTTCTCCTGTTAGTGGGTGTTCCATGGGCACTGGCCCCGTCAGTCGAATCTGCGAGACAGTCCAATTTCGTTTGACCGGTGATTGATTTTCGTGAAAGGAACACACCTCTGAACGGGGGTCTATTCTTTTCGGCTGCGGCTTATGACTTTTGGTTAAAAATTTTGAATTTTGACTCTTTACGATACAGATTATGGAGAGATAGATACTCACTTGCGATTTTGGTTGGTACAGATGTTGGGTTTTTAACGTGTAGATCATTTAACTTGTAGACCCCATCTTGAAAAAATACTTCGTTTGAAAGTTAGGTACTGTAACAGAAGCTAAAGGCTGATTTCAAAAGCTCAAAAGAACAGGCCCGGAATTGGACATGGACCTGTCCTACGGAAGCTTAGAGTTCGCCAAAATCTGCCCGGGAAAACTGACCACTTGCAGAAGTTGCAACAAGTGTTCGAATATTCAATGAACTGAAATGTCTGAAAATTTTTGAGCTGTGCAGGTGTTGAGCAGAATACATCACCTTGCATATCGCCGGATCATCCCTTCTGGCATGGTTCAGTCGTTCAGCCAAATACTGAGATCAATCCGTACCTACAGTGAGGTTCACCTACCGATGCCTCGCATTAAACGTCTCGTCGGTTGTGAAAGTTCAAAAGATTACTTTGCAGTGCAAGACAAGCAAGTCTAACTAACAGCAAAAACACTCCAAACGTATGGCTGCATTACTGAGGCCAGGACGATGAAACGACAACAGCAAACCTGCCTACTGACAAATAACATAGGGGAAGGGCAACAAACTCCAGGGTCTTGGAGCCCCGCTTATTTAGATTTGGACTTCTGATTTCTAATTTATTTTTTACTATTCCTAAATTTTGTTTTTTATAGTTTTTTTTATTTTTTTAGCTTTTTGGTCGGTTCTTTTTTCTCATATTCGTTTGCATTATATGTGATAGGCTAACTCGTTTTTTCTATTTTTAAATTTTAATTATGTCAAATAAGTTACTATCAGATACAGTACATTTCAGCCAGCAGCCACTAAAATTCAGACTACCTAAGCAGACAGTAGATTGATCGGCATCCAGCAAACTAGCAGCTATTAAATTTGGACGAGGTTGGGCGTGCTGGACGTTCGGGCGGGGCATATGCATGCGCGCCGTGTCATACAGTCCAAAACTTCAATCGTAAGAATATCTTGGTTTGTGGATAGGGTGGGTGTGTTATTTTTAGCTGCACATTATGGTTTATGACTGAGGTTTATAGTGGTCGAGTTCTTTTTCACTTTCAATCAGCTTATGCTTATACGGACTACAGTAACTAGCTTTTAAACGGTGTGTTTTTTCAAGTCGAGGTCAACAGAAAAATTGTAGTAAAAAGTGTTCTTAGTTCAGTTGTACAGGACAAAATCGCATGTGAATATTTTTTTATGTATACTACCTCTCACGAATAGTCATAATTCAAATATTTTTTTATGTATACTACCTCTCACGAATAGTCATAATTCAAATATTTTTTTATGTATACTACCTCTCACGAATAGTCATAATTCAAATATTGTCCGTGATGGACTCACCTGTTTTTTATTTTTAATTTTTTTTAAATTTAGTTACGTCAAATAAACTACCATCAGCTACAGACCTACAGTGTAATTTCAACTAACTATAGTGTAATTTTAACAATAAATCAGTTTATTTCAGCCTAACCGAGCGACACCTATAATCAAAGCTCCACACGTTGGAATCAACAGAAAGCAAAAGTTGGTGAGGCAGACAACCGCTTGTTCTGAATTCTGATAACGATTCCCAACTGTAGATTGGAATTAGAAAAACTATTGAGGAACTATCATCCAGCTTACAGAGCAGACAGGCACTATCACAGGTGAGGTGAATGCTGCAAACATCACATAGAACTTCCAGAAACTTGAAATCACCATGTGTCCCATTAGGCTGCTTGCCTCCGCTCCAACACCTTGTACACTAGTACCTTGGACACTAGCTACACCTAAATTAATTTAACAGGAAAAAACCTTACATCGAAGGAAATTGAAAACCGCATGTCTGCTACAATTTCACTTCAGTTTCGCATGCAACCACGTGACTTTCTTCAAATACATGCATCTCCCTAAACCATTAATTTCCTGGTTATTCAGGAAATTGTAGGAGAAAGGAGCCCCTTGCGTTCAGTTCCAGTCTTACTTCTTTTGTTCCTCACCGTTCGGCTCATCAAGTCTCCTCTTGAAGATATCTGAATTACGAAGCTTTTCTCTAGATTCATGCGCCGAAGGTATTCTTGTGTTGTCCCTGTGGCCCTGAACAAATGCAAGAGGAGATTACCTAAGTTTAACTTAACAAACTTCATGAACTTGAGATATACTCTTCCTTGAATTGTACTGTTCTAATAGATCCTCTCTTGTTTACATGGTGAGCATCCTTCTCTTTTACAGCACCAGGGAAGATAAGCTTCCAAGCTCTCTCAACGAACTTGAAGCCCTCAATATCACCACTCCTGATGCCTGCCTCTAGCTGCGAAGGAAGAGCATCTCAGCAAATGAAACTACCTTACTTGAATACTGAAGGAGTTTGCTCACTGACCTGAATATGTAAAATGCAGATAAAGATGCTAGCAATAGGTAACCAGCTCTCATCAGGGGACAGCGATAAGTTCGTTCTGAAAAACAACAACATTTTTTGTAAGTGACCTTAGCAGGCAGCATGAGTCCCCCAATCTCCAATGAAAGGATCGGAAAATAAAAAGGTGTGTGAAATGTCAAACACATGAATTACAAGGCATGGTGGCAAAAAAACATCTGGCTAACTTAACACTAGTTTTACCATCGTTGCCTATCGAGGAGGGGGCACAACGAAAACTACGGTGACAAGGCCTCTGTGTCACCACTCCATTTTGTATTGCATCAACACAGAAATTTGAACACAGTACCGTGACATGTAGAAAACAACAAACTAACAAACCTAGCCAATGCACTTGCAGTAGTTTGTATGTTCATAGCAAGACCATACCATACAATAAGTGGAGCATTCTATAGTCGGTAGATAATAAATTAATGATGCCAAACTAAAGAAATTCACCTGACATTCTGACAAACTGAAGAAAAAAGTACAATGGTGATATGCGGCTACAAACGCCTAATTCATTAACCCATAGCAATTTATTAAGAGAAAAACTACAGAACCCTATACCATTGGAATTGTATAGGGCAGAGCCATCCGATCGAATCCAATGCACCCCAAGCCAACCCATTCGGATAAGTCATCCTCTTCTCCCCACCAAACATCCACTCCTCCTCCACCTTCTCTCACCCACGAGGGCATCTTCTCCCATGCCAGCGTCCCTGAGCACGCTGCCAGATATGCTGTCCTCGAGCCCGTCGTCATTTAGATCCCACCGCCCCTGAGCCCAACACACTGGATTCGCCTGATCCGGCCATCCTCGACCCCCTTCTTCCTCACCGCGTGCTGTCATCCCCATCGCCGCCATCCTCTACTCCGACAAGTAGTACACGAGCGTGGAGGGGTACACACCGTCGTGATCTCCTCTTGGTAGAAGGCGGCGACAGCCTGATCTCTGACGCGTCAGCTCACCGTCCCTGAGCCTCACCATCCATCGCGCCACAGGAGCTCGCCTAGGAGAGAGGGTGGTGCCCTTTGAGCTCTAGTGTTGGTGGGTGAATGCTTCCGAGCGAGGCGCACCAGCAACATGAGCCCAAGCGGCGTTCCTGCTCCCGTGCGTCCTTCATGCCATTTCATTAATTGTTTCCTGCCCCCAGTTTCCTTTACTTTGGTGTTGATGAGTTTTTTTTCTAAAACTAGTGTGATTTCTATGAAACTTGCAAGAACTCTTCTGAAACTCGTTCAAATCTTTGAAAATTGTGTTGAAACTTCTTGAAACTTTCAAGTGAAACCTGTTAAAACTTCTTGAAACTTTTGGTTGAAAATTGTTGAAACTCTCTGGCTGAAACTCGTTAAAACTTGAGTTTCAAAATCTGAAACTCATTGAAACTTTGGCTTGAAATCTTCTGGAAAGTGGAAACTTCTAGAAATGCACGAAACTCACTGAAACATTAAAATTTTCAAACGTTTTCTTGAAACCAGCTGAAACTGCATGAAACTTGTTGCTATACCGTTGTAACAATATACTGTTGTCTAGTCACTTCCATTTATTAAACAGTTGGAGCCTTGGAGGTAACCACTCTAATAATTTTATCTTTCTCAATGGAAGCCCAGGACAATATATTGAAGTCCAACCCTCAGCTTCACTGAATTCTGTACAGTTCAAATGGCACATACAAGAATTTTGCCAACCAAAGTTGGTCCCTGGATAGTAACACTTATAACTAGACAGCAGCACAGTAACCACATACTGACATGCATCACTGAGGTTTTTCAATGTAAAACTACAAGAGCTTGAAATGCAAGTTTAAAGTAAACGAATAGAGCACAGAATCAATTATTCCAAAACATTAAAAAAATGAAACAGCAATTTGTAGCTCAGGATTCACAATTACAAACCTAAGGTAAGGAGCCAAGTAGACGGCCGCGTAGACCAGATACCGCCGCCTCCCGCTGTCCAGCCACGCGAAGATCCAGCTCTAATCGCAAAAGGAAAAGACCGAAATATCATCAAATCTAAGGGGGGTAAAAGGAACAAGAAGAGCACCAAGACCTTAGCTTCGGCTCACCAGCCAGTTGAAGTAAGGCAGGAAGGAGATGATCCCCATCACGGCCATCCTCGTGTCTGTCGCGCCAAACTCCCCGTCCTCGTCATCTTCCTCAGCCCCTCCACTGCCTCTGGTCGGTGGGAGCGCGAGGGAGGCGAGCACACAGGCGCCGATGGCGGCGGCGAACGGCGCGTCGTGCTGCAGCTCCGCGCGGCAGGCCAACGTCCGCCGGCGGGGCGCGGGCGGAGAGGGTGGGCCCCACCCCCACCTCCATGGGAGGCGCTCAGTGGGGTGGGGCGTGGGGAGTGGCGGAGGGCGGGGTAGGGAGGCGGTGGCGGCGGCGAGCATCGGTGTTGGCGTTGCGTGGGGAGGGCAAGCAGCCAAGCAGGGTAGGTAAGGCGTAAAACCCTTTTCCGCCTTCGACTGATATGGAAACCTGTATCTGTATGTACGCGTTCAAGTGCCAGTCAGGTACAACAGATTAGGGCGAGATTAGTAGTGGTTTCTGTTTCTGACTTTTAAGATAATATAAATATCTGATTTTTTATTTCTTTCACTACCGTCTTTTTTAGAGATAAGCCAGTAGATTATAGATACATCACCTAATCACTCCTTTTACTTTCATCACATGCGCATATTTCTCCCTATTTTTTACATCGCTTGTCTTTTTCTTCTAAAAACTACTTATTTTAACTAATATTACTTATTTTCAACTAAAATCTATCGGTCAAAGTCACTTCAAACATCCGTGATGCCTTTCAATACTTAGCAGAACGACATCGAGTAGTAGTTACGTAGTACATCGCATCCACAGTTCAATCCAGGAAGGAAACTGCTTAATTTACTAGGCTAAATTCTTTTTCACTTATGATTTATAGCTTATTACTTATATTATAGTAATTAGTTTTAAACAATACGTTTTTTAAGGTGATGTCAACGGAAAGATTATAGTAAAAATTATAGTTCAGCTATACCGATCAAAATCATATGCGACTATTTATATATACATACTATCTCTTGCGAATAGATAGAATTTAAAATTTTAATTCATGCCATAGCCTAGTGGTGGTATATGGGCCCAAGTGCCCCAGTGCAGTACTTTTGGACAAGGCCGAACAGTAGTTCTAAGCCGATAGTCCATTTGCCGCTCGCAAAATCGCCCCTCGGCGTGGGCCTCACGCTCGAAGGCTGGCCGGCCCTGATCCCGGGCTCAAGTTGGGCCGCAGGGCCAGGTCAAGCCGTCGGCCTTGACTTGCTCGGTCTAGGTGACACCGTTTTTAGCCATCCTACGTTCCTGTGAGCGCACACACACCGGCCGTCTGCCCAACCCCGAAATCGACCGGATGACGCAATGCGACCAACCTTTGGGTTCGTTCGTTGATCGCTTTCCGCAGCAGAAGCGGAGTAGTGGGCGGGCAGTTCGTCCTCGCGAGCTCTGATCAAATCGACCAAACCTCCCCTCAGCCGATCTCATTTCACTGCGAAAGAAGACGGAGACCGGGCGCGCGCATGGCCGTCGACGTCCGCCTTTTCCAACGACGGAAGCTTTTCGTCCAAGCGCGGCGCAGGGAAGTCGGCAGAGCCTGACAGCTCGGGCCGGCCCGTCTGACACGCCCGCCCTTCCTTTGTTTCCATAAAGCGGCGAGGTTCGTGGGGTATTATTATTACCCGCTTCCGGGAAGGGGAGAGTAGCGGTAGTACTCCTCACCTGCTCTCCGCCCTCGCGTAAGCCTATTCTTTTTTTCTCGTGGTTTTATGACTTTTAAGCTATTTAAGAGATAGTATAGAGTAACAAAATTTTATATACAATTTATCTAATATAAATAAAGTCGTTATAATATATACTGTAATAAATTCATAAAAATACTTTATTTAAAAACTAATTACTTAAAAAACTAAAAAAAATAGTTTTTAGAAGATAAAAAGACCATTGGGCATTCAATACATTTCTATTCCTCTACAAGGCCCCTGAACCCCTTTTGAAGCGAAATGGAGTAGCTCGTGCAGATGCTAGGGTCATTGGGTTGTAGCTTGGGGGATACTGTCGTTTAGCCTGCACCTCTACAAGGCCCCTGCACCCCTGGTGGAAAAGAATTGAAGTGAAATGGAGTAGCTCGGGTAGATGCTAGGTCATTGGGTCGTCGCTTGGGGGATACTGTCGTTAATCCTGCACCGTGTGTGCATCTGCTCTGCTGTAGATTTGGTCAGGACGGTACCTATCGATTTTTCGGGGTATATCGGGCCTATTTTTTTTTTGAAACTTAATAGCGTTTGATTGCGGTTTATAGCTGTTTGACTATTCGTATAAGAGATTATAGAGTAATAGAAACTTACCTGCGATTTTTGTCGGATATAAATGAAGTCGATACAGTATATAATACAATTAACTAGTAAACCCTATTTTAAAAAGATACTCTGTTTAAAAGCTAGTTATTGTAGAAAAATCGAAAAACAGTTTTTAGAAACTGAAAAGAATAGGCCTTTTAGATCCTGTTTATTTTAGTTTTAGCTTCTGATTTTTAGCTTATTTTTTATTATTTCTAAATTTTGTTTCTTTTGAGTTTTTGGATTTTTTGATCTTGTTTGCTGGTTTTTTCTACTGTATTCATTTGCACTATCCGTGATGAGCTAACGTGTTTTTTATTTTTATTTTATTTTTTAAATTTAGTTACATCAAATAAGCTATCATTAACTATAGTATAATTTTATCATAAATTAGCTTATTTCTATCCAACCAAACGGAAACTCAATTCACGAGTGATATTTTTTTCACATTCCTCCAAGTTGACACATCCAAGTAGCAATAGCTTTGTGTTTCAAGTTGGAGGTCCTATATAAACACCATTTGAATAAGCATTCTTTGTCTCTGCCAGTACGTGCGTTACATCTGGAGAAATTTGTGTCACCATTTTCAAGGTCAAATTAAGCTTCCAAACGTTTTTCAGAAAGTCTGTTGTAGTAAATTCCCAAATTGTATTGAGTCAAAAGAGTTTTCTTCCATCGTTGTGAGCAACAAAACAGCAATAAACTGTACACGCCAAACATTAATCTTCTCACAGCATCAGCCGTAACCATTGAACACGCAGGATCTTTGCTCGTTCTCCAGCCTCCCGTAACAACTCACAAGATCTTTAAAAAGAACAAAAGATCATTGGGTCATTTAGCCTGCACCTCTACAAGGCCCCTGCACCCCTGGTGGAAAAGAATTGAAGTGAAATGGAGTAGCTCGGGTAGATGCTAGGTCATTGGGTCGTCGCTTGGGGGATACTGTCGTTAATCCTGCACCGTGTGTGCATCTGCTCTGCTGTAGATTTGGTCAGGACGGTACCTATCGATTTTTCGGGGTATATCGGGCCTATTTTTTTAAAAAAACTTAATAGCGTTTGATTGCGGTTTATAGCTGTTTGACTATTCGTATAAGAGATTATAGAGTAATAGAAACTTACCTGCGATTTTTGTCGGATATAAATGAAGTCGATACAGTATATAATACAATTAACTAGTAGACCCTATTTTAAAAAGATACTCTGTTTAAAAGCTAGTTATTGTAGAAAAACCGAAAAACAGTTTTTAGAAACTGTATTCGTTTGCATTGTTCGTGATGAGCTAATCTATTTTTTATTTTTAAATTTTTTAAATTTAGTTACACCAAATAAACTATCATTAACTATTGTATAATTTCAACCATAAATTAGTTTATTTCTGTACAACCAAACGGAAACTTAATTCACGAGTGATATTTTTTTCACATTCCTCCAAGTTGACACATCCAAGTAGCAATAGCTTTGTGTTAAGTTGGAGGTCCTATATAAACACCATTTGAATAAGCATTCTTGTCTCTGCCTGTACGTGCGTTACATCTGGAGAAATTTGTGTCACCATTTTCAAGGTCAAATTAAGCTTCCAAACGTTTTTCAGAAAGTCTGTTGTAGTAAATTCCAAAATTGTATTGAGTCAAAAGAGTTTTCTTCCATCGTTGTGAGCAACAAAACAGCAATAAACTGCACACGCCAAACATTAATCTTCTCACAGCATCAGCCGTAACCATTGAACACGCAGGATCTTTGCTCGTTCTCCAGCCTCCCGTAACAAGTCACAAGATCTTTAAAAAGAACAAAAGATGATACAGGGGGGAAAAAGTCAAGGATCCATTCATCCATATGTCTATTTCTTCTATAGCCATATGTTTCATCAGCTTCATTAGAAAAAAAAAACTTAAAAACCTACCACCATCACCAGCTGCTACACATAGCCACATAAGGAAGTTCACAGACAGAACCCCCCAAACGAAGCCCAGAAAACCCTTGACGAACACAGAGCATACAAAGCTGCAGCCACTCCTAATAACCAGCACTGATCTCTCCTTCCATCTCTATACATAACCGGCCACGACACCACCGGAAGCGCAAGGGGTTTAAACAGAAAACAAAAACCCATATATGTAACTGTAAGCGATAGTTCCTGGTGGTGAGAAGGGATCTGAACTTGGCTTGGGGGAAACAAGCAGCTCGTTCCTTGAGGCGGCTTGCTTGTTCTTGTCACCCGGCGAGGATTGATCCGGCGCGGGACTTGGGAGGCCTCGGTGGGGACTCCAGGTCCCTGGGGATGCGGCCCTCGGTGCCACCTTCTTGGAGGTGTTCTCCTTCCTCTCCGTCTCCTCGTCCATTTCGATCTGCTCCCTCCTGCACTCCTCGCTGCAGAACGGAATGTCCCCTCTGCCCAAACAAAAGATGACATAAGATTAGCAAGATTTGAATGCCAATAATCCCAAGCAACATGACAGTAATTAACTGCTAAATATGAAAGGTTCAACGCATCACTCATCACACTAGTTACATTACATGTTAGTATTAGTACCTTTTCCCTCGTAGGAGTATATCAGAGTGTAATCAAAGAATACCGTAAAGTTGCAATTGTAACATCGGTTTAAGCAAGCTAGTTCTGACACTTTCTTTGCCGGGAAAATTGAAGGTCGTTAGATACAGAAAGACAGGTCTCTCTGATCACGGATCTCGAGAGCATTCATCAAAAGAATCATACAATTTTCTACATGGAAACAGATGCGAAAGGACGGATCTCTTCGGTTGCACCTACACCACTTCATGCAACAAAATCACAATCTAAAGAAGGAACCAAAGGACCCAAAACTTAAAATAGGTACCGTTTCTGTTCAACTCATCCAGCAGACAAAACCCAAGACAGCAAAGCAGTGGAAACCTTCACTTACGTTCTAAGGATAGAAAATCATCAAGAAATGACCCATGCTTAGCAGTAAGTCTCTCCGGGTCAGTAACTTCTATAGATAAAAAAGAAACAGCTGGTTGTAAACTGGTAAACTCCACATGCTTACTATATACATCACAGCGTGAACATAATTAAGCCCACGAATCTAGGCCACGAAGAATTTAATAGAATCACGCGCAAAAGTAATCAACCCGCCGTACGAACACAACACAGATGACGGAACCTGTGCACCAACAACCCATCCGGAAAAGGAAAAAGAACTCGCACCAATTTCTTCCCCCTTATTTCTCGGAAAATATAACAAGTTCACACCAAAAAAACGAGGTGCAGAAAGGAAAAAAATCTGAGAAAATAGGAACCAACTCTCACTTTCCCCGCAGCCGATTCGGCGGTCAAATTTCCTTTTCTTCCCCGAGAAAATTCAGCGTCCAAAGACGCCGGAATTGTCCCGGCCCGGGGACCCACCCGCACCAAATACCCAAACTACCCCCGCGCAACAACGGCAAAGCTACAACAGCGGAAGGCCGGCGTCCAGGGGCAAACCTGTACATGTAGACGTCGCGGTTGCTGGCGAGCGGCTTCCGGCAGAGGAAGCACGCCTCCAGGAAGTGTCCGTACGGCAGCCTTCCCGCCCCAGCTCCTCCTCCGCCTCCTCCCTTGCCCACCAACTCGTCCTCCACGCCGGAGCTGACCAGCCGGATCCACGCCGCCGCCGACGCGCCGCCCCCGCCGATGGTGAACGAGTTATCCCCGCCGCCGACTCCGCTCCCGCTCCCGCCCCGGCCTAAGCCTCCTCCTCCGATCCCGTTCCGGGACCCGGCGCCGCAGCCGTGGTCGGAGTCCATCGGCGGCGAAGAAGAATCACCGGAAGGATAGGATCCACTGGTGAAAACTTTCGGGGAAGGCTTCTTTATCCGATTTGGCGGTGGCGCTCTGGTCTCGTGTTCGGGTGGGACGGTGTGCGTGTTGGTGTGTTTTAAAGGGGAGACAGGAGGTGGGAGGTGGCCTTGGTGTTTTTTTTTCGACTACGTCGGATGCCTTGAAATCTAGCTGAGGATTTTTTTATTTTAATGTAGCTATTTATATAAATAAATTAAATATCGATAACTTATTTTAAAAAAAAACAATGATATAACTCGCATGTCCGATACTACACTTCCACACTCATCTAGTCCCATACACAAATATAAAGAGCATAACCTTTCCTTTCGGGCAATGAGCATTAAAGCTAGTGCCACCACCCTACCTTGGCGTCTCCTCAAAACTCCCTTCCCCCCATGCCCTTCTCCCCCTCTCCCCCTATTCTTAACCCTAATCCCGACTAGGGCTGTAAAAAAGATCGAGACTCACGAGCTGCTCGAGCTCCGCTTGCTCTAGGCTTGATTCGAGCTCGAATCAAGCTCCAAACGAGCCGAGCTCGAATAGCTCGCGAGCTTCGGCACTAACACGCAAGGCTCAACAAAAAAATACTACCTCGGTCGCATCCTGTCGCCACCCCTCCCCCCAAATATATATCCTCTCTCTCATCCCGTCTCCCGCACCCAAAATTTCCCCTTGTCGATCTCCACTTATGTTCGCGCTCACGGGCTCGCGACCATCCCCTTGCCCTCCGACCTCACTGTCTCCCTCTCTCGTTTCTTCATCACTGGTTCGCCGCTGGTGCCTCCACTTTTGTACTACGCGTCTGCACCCCTCCGACCTTGCCGCCTCCCTCCCCCAGCGGCCTCCCCTACCGGCTCACCGCCTCCCTCCCCCACTGGTGTCACCTACCGATGAAGGAGGTCGACCTGGTAGTGGACTGTGTACTAGACACAGCTGTCGTCACCGTGCACGCGGTGGTGGCTGCATTGCATCGCGTAGCCGCGAGTATGACGTCCGACTCGTCGTGCCATGGGCGAGCAAGTGAGCCGATCGGATTTTGCTGCTATGGTTAACAACATTTTATTTTGGTTTGTGTTGACTTGCCTCGTTATATTCAGTTCGATAGGGGTTGAAAAACATGATTGTCGTTGCGGTATTATTGGGGTTGTTTTTATTGATTCTATGATGCATATGCAACTGAGCCTACACAAGCCGAACTCGAGCTCAAGCTCGCGCGGTTTTTGTTGATTCATGCGCTAGAAGTGGAGTTAGAAAGCCGTATGATAGGTGGTAGCTATCTTGTACGGTTCGGGGGGTAAGCGGCGTACTCTGGGGGAATATTAGGCTCTATCGGACTTTGCTCGACCAATGACAGTTGACCCGACCCCAGCAAGAAACGCATAGCAGATCAATCTTTGCTTCATTCATCCTTAGCTCCTCTCTTCCTACTCGATCTTCGGCGGGGTCGAATGCTTTCCCGGTCGAGGTTCAGTACATCTGCCAGTCATAGGGTTCTCAGCTCGATTCTCTCTCTGTATCCACCTTTAGTCGGTATTCAGTTCCGTTCTATGTCGTGCCAGCCGAGGGAATAGGGTAGGTTACGTTTGATGAGTCAAGACTGTTTGCCAAACCAGGTTACAAGGTGTTGAGAGCGAGCATGCATGAAGTAAACCCAAGTGAAACGAGAGAAATCATCAATCCAAATTTTGTTCTATCTATTCCATTGCCACCTTTAGAAATCTAAGGTGCAGGTCCCCTCAGAGTGTACTAAGTCAAAAGGTGACATAGACCTAGAGTTACTAGAACGTTGTAGAGCTCGAGCTTTGCTCGAGCCAAGCTCGAGCCCGACTTAAAGCTCGATGGCAATCTCAAGCTCACTCGAGCTCGGCTTGGGGCTTCTACTGAGCTCGAGCCTACCAGGCCAGGCTTGCTCAAGCTTGGCTTTGTTTGCAGCCTTAATCCCGACTTCTCCTTAGAGGGAGGCCCATGAGCCAAGCTGTCGCATCGTAGTGTGGGCACAGTGAGTTCTTGTCGCGCTCCTTCATCTTGTCTTGATTTCTTCTTGTTTCGGTCGCCCTCATCGCAGCGGGCTAATTCGGGCGTTTTCTTTGGTCTAGGTGTCGCTCAGGTTCTTGGTCGGAGATGATGGGTTGATTTGGCGGCTCCCGTGATGTGGTGCTGCTTCTGAGGGAGCTGCAGTGTTCAGTGGAGGGCCCCTTAGAGCTCCCGTGCTAGTGGAGGTGGTCATGAACCTCAGCTGCCCCCTACTCGGCCCTCGGTGACATCCTCCTAGTGCATCGTCCCACTTATCAAGCTTTGATGGAGGTCATCAACTGTCCCTAGACTCAATCCCGTACCTTTAAGCATATCGTATTCGTCGTCAATACGGTTGGAGCTCGCTAGATCTATCGTCACCACAGGTAAAACGACTAGATCTAATGATTTTATCGCAGGATTTGTTTGCTTGGTGTTGCATTTTTGTTGCACTATTTTGATTTTATGTGTACAACAATCGGCAACAACCAGTGCAACATCGAGATTTTTTTTGTCAAATATTTTGTTGTATACGATGATTACAATTGTTGCACAAGTAGTTTATCGATGTTGCAGCGAATCGTACATTGGAAAGTTCTCCATTGTACATCTAGATGCTAGCAACTCTCTTTAAAAAACTATCCTGATAAATCGATTTAAAATAATACTAAATAATTTTATCTATTTATTTATTCGGGAGCAGTATAAGGTAGTGCTTATTTAGACTTATAAGTTCATGTTTCTGATTTATTTTACATTGTAGCGGTTGAAAATATATTGTGGGCCTGTTCTTTTCCTCCGAAACTAGTGTCTTTTGGTTTTTGCTACAGTACCTAACTTTCAAACGGAGTATTTTCTCAAGACGAGATCTACAAGTTAAACGATGTACATGTTAAAAATCCAACATCTGTATCATCCAAAATCGCAAGTGAAAATCTCTCTCTCCGTAATCTATACCGTAAACAGCCAAAATTCAAAAATTTCAACCAAAAGCCATAAGCCGCAGCCGTTGCCAAACATGTCCATGTATCTGTTGTTAGCTTTTTCTACGTAATTAAATTTAAAGAAATTTAAAAATAAAAAGGTTATACTATCATGAATAATACAAAAAAAAAGATAAAAACCTTAAAAACAAAAAAGACAAACTTAGAAAGTTAGAAAACACAGACAGAAGCTCGTTGAGGCGGGACCTAAATCATATAACTATTGAGGCGTAAGCTGAAAACTACTGCGCCCACGCGGTGAGCCCGTGAGCCCCGAGTGACGGTGTTGGCTAATGGGATCCGTCTGCTTCCTGGGACCCACCTTGCCTTGCCTCGCCGGGAGCCTTTAACCTTCGCCTTTTGTTTTGTTTTGTTTTGTTTTTGGGCGCTCACTCTTTCTTATATATTTTCTTCCGTTTTTTCTCGAGCGTCCTTTGGGCCTGCAGCGTGGGCCCGCCGCCGGTTTGCTCGGCTCTGTGGGCCCGAGTGTCCTTTTGATGTTTGGTGGGGGCACGTTGCTTGGACCCACTGGGCAGTGAGAGTCTGCGTATCGGTTTTGCGCCTGAATCTCGTTGGAGGGATCTGTCTCTCCTGGAGCTTCTGCTGTCGAAAAACCTGAAACCCAAGCTGCACATCGCATGTCAGAGACTCGTTCGATGAGTTTCTTACGCATTTCACGCGCCGATGACTTCCCAAATAGTCGTGTAACGTGTTAGCTTTCTGATTTTTTTCTTTTTATTTATATTATCTATAGAGATATAATAATGTTTTTTATTTTTATTTTTAAGTATAGAAAAACTAATAACCGCTGTGATGCTACTTCAATTAAAAACCAAAAATATCTCTTTAAAACTGGGCCAAAGTGATCGGACCGGTAAGAATTCATTGGTCTTCTTGAACGCAGAACACACGAGTCGTGAGAGTGGAGGCCAGTTGTCTCCCCCACGGAAGCAACAAATGCCATTCAATTCACGCATGTCTCTGTGGTCCAACCGTCCAAGGCATTTTTGTATCTCGTCGTACTCCCCGGCTCACGACGAGGGTGTAGACTCAAACGGTAAAGTCGCATTGCCGTTCAACGGCAACACACCGGAGGCTAGCTTGCCGCGAGACCGGAGGCTCTCAGGGCAGAGCCCAGGGGCCAGATCAACCTGTACGGGCGTATGGCTCAACGCAGGATGGATGCAGCAATCTTATTCTAGCCTGGACCGAGACTGCTTCGTGCTTTGACCATCCTGGTACACCTGCGATCCCGTCACGCCTCACCTGCAATTTGCAGCGTTAATTTAAGCACACCCTAAGCCCCTCTTGTTAATTTTGACCATGTTACATGGAAACAGCATGCATTAACAAACGCATCCTTTGCCCGTTTCTCATCAGCAACGCCGGCGTTGCCTCGTTCACATGTTTGTGCCCGTACGAACGCCCATTATGTTTCGTCTTTTCCTGCGGAGTAGCTGGGTAGGGCTCTTGTTTTGCATTTCGGCGACCAGACGAAAGAACGGATCGATCACTAGATGCAGATGGCCCAGCCATTGAGCCAATGCAACCAGGCAGGCAGCACAATTTATGCCACGGTGAAAGAGACGTAGCCACGCTTGATTTGATTCGTGCTCACATTTCTTCCCCACTAAACCATGCTTCCATCGGCCGATACACCTACGCCAATGGGACGAGTAGGGATTACGCCAGATAGATTTTATCTTCCCTTAATAATTATTATTTATTAAGCTAATAAGTCATAACAAAAAACTATATACAGGAGACAAAAGAATATGCCCATCCACTCGGTGGTGGACTTCACTGTCTCCTTTACTCCGGTCTCTCTGGCTGCAGTAGTATCAACACTCAAATCATGTGATGAGTAAGCGTAAAGTGTAAAGTTACTGTCGCTGGACATCCGGTAACGTTAGGCTTTTTTTTTACAAATTAAGGGATGCTTTAACCGGTTTAAAAGTTTCGGCTTTTAATTATAATTATACTGTAGCGACGGTTACCTTTTCTAAGTTAAAAAATAAAAAACACTGCTATGTGTTTTAAGACAATGAAAAAAAAGAGGAAAAGGGAAAACAGAAATAAAAAGACGAATGTATTCTTGGAGCGGGCATGTTTTTTACGGCTTCTAAAATCAGCTTTTGGCTTTTGTTACAGTACCTAACTTTTAAATGAAGTATTTTTTAAAGACAGGATCTACAAGTTAATTGTAGTACAGATTAAAAGCCTAACATATGTATCAACCAAAATCGTAAACGAGTATCTCTCTTCGTAATCTCTATCGTAAATAA
This sequence comes from Bonia amplexicaulis, assembly GCA_036346245.1. Lineage (NCBI taxonomy): Eukaryota > Viridiplantae > Streptophyta > Magnoliopsida > Poales > Poaceae > Bonia > Bonia amplexicaulis. Next base: position 24,287,956 of record CM070744.1, read on the forward strand.
CTAAAATTAAAAAATTTCAATCAAAAATCATAAGACGCACCTAAAAAACAGTCCCGAAAGCCGATTGGAGTATTGATGGTACTGCAGGCTCTTCGGTGCTCTGCTAGTCCGGCGCAAGACAGTGAAGCGCGGCAGTTACTGTTCTGATCGCGACAACAGGGGAGAGGGAAAGAGAGCGAGTTTCGTTGGACATTAGTGGTACACGCAACATTGTTAACTTTGTCGATTTCTGGAGGCAAAAAAATAGTTATAGGATACTTGATTTTTTTACGAACAATGGGATACTTAATTGACATCTCCGTCTCACCGGGCTGCTGGTGTAAATTACTGTAAGAATAAGCTGTTTCAACGTGACTCTGACAACTAATAGTGAAGATAGAATGAAAATAGAAGATAGTATAAATAACAGGGACACTATGGTGTCTAAACACCAAACATCTTTATCTTTAGATTGCTATTAGATGCGTGCTAGTGTGATTGAGACTTTTCATCCATGATTAAAAATTTTCATCCATGATTGATTTAGCATACTTGATATATTATATATCATTGCACTAACACGCTATAAAAGTAATCCAAAAACAGGGAGACTTCGTGTCCAGACACCATCGCGCTCCATTTCAATGTCGTACACACACATATATAATCTTATTTCTTGTGTAATCTAAATTTATATATAAATATAATAGAAACAAATAAAAAAAGAGAAACACAATGAAGATACCTTACTAATAGAAAGCGCAACTCTAAAACATATAAATATGCTTTTCAGTAAGTAGTGATATGTCATTTGTATATCGAAATTAGCAAAATTTGTAATACAATAGTAAATGGCAAATAGTCACGAACATTCCAAGTAAACGAGCCATACCACTAACCCTCCTCACTTGATATCAACTTTCATTGTCATAATCTTCTATTAGTATGCGATGCGCTGGATCGGCAATAATTTCATTAGAATTAAATTCTAGTTGAAACATCTTTGATTGAGTTGCACTCTCACTGGTTGGAAGAGTACTACTTGAGTTGCTTATGAAATAGTTATCAACGTTTGTTTCTATGTTATTGCAAATATATGAACAAAAACAAGTATGCAACTATACTACTAACTACACAATATATTATAAGAGCAAATAATGAAACAATATATTATATATACCCATGCCGCCTCGGCTCCTTGTCCTACTCCAATCCTCGCGCCTAGCCCTAGCTTGTAATGTCATCGCCCAACCACCCTGGCCTGCGCATCCTCGCACCGCTGCCACAACAGTGCGCCCACACCTCCTTGCAACCCCATCCCAGGCGACCGTGCGCCCACACCCTTTGCCTGGCTCGGTGGTTCCCTCCTCCTCGTTGCACCGCCGCCCGACGCCCAAGCTTCTCGTGCCCGCCGTCCCTAATCCTGGCTCAACGACTCCCCACCTTGGCTCCTAGCACCTGGCTCAGCAGCTCCCCTCCTCGGCTACTCGTGCCCCCGACTCCTCTGCTGGCCTCCTCGATCGCTCACCCATGCCTGCGCCCCCAACTTTTACTCCTTGCGCCGCAACGTTGCCCGCATAGGGTTTCTTCCTCAGCCAGGTGCACTCTCGGCTCTTGTCTTGTTCGACCGATTCATCGTCGGGTAGACTAGGGAACGTGGGGTGGATTGGACTTGTGGATGTTAGGCCGCGGTTGGGCCTTTGTGGCTTTGTGGGTGTCGGCAATGGCACATCTTCTTCTTCCTCTATTTCTTCTTAGACAATGGACAAAAGAGCCTCAGTCGAGAGCCAAGGCCATGGCTGTTGGGTTGAGGGGGTATTGGCGCCAATGTGAAGGGTAGACTTGAGCCTGATGAAGCTCCCCCGGTGGATTCACCTTTGCTAACAATTGTTCTTCTCAAATTCCTAGTTCTCACCAAAACAAAAGTGAGGTCTACATCATTAAGAAACCACTAAGAGGTTGTACAATTTTGTGGCATCAGCTATCTATAAGTTTTGCCATGTGGGACACGAGATATTGTTGAGAAAAGAGAGAAAGCATAGAGAATTGGGTCATCTATTATGCAGTAGACGAGTATAACACAAAAACAATATATATATTGTACATGAAGGAGTTTTCTATATAGATATGTAAAAAAAAAGTCATTGTAGAAGTTGTTTTTAATACGGTTTATAGATGACATAGAGGATGTTATAGATAATAATTATCTATATTATTGTACATACCCTAAATATCTTAAACTAAATTTTGCTGCGAGCATTTACCTTAAAGTAGACTAAACAGGCCCTAAATCCCATATATTTTGCATGCTGCTTTTTTTCTCGGTACTTGGGAAATACTAATTATATTTTGCAAGCTGCTTTTTCCTCGGTACTTGGAACATACTAATTAAACTGATGTCTATAGATTTTCATGACCAATCAATTTATAAAAAAAAATGCTGGAAGATTTTCCATGGAAGATTTTTCTTGTCGAGAAGGACCGGCATGGAATACAAGAATCGTGTTCAAAGCAACGCATGGTCCCCAACCTTCACGGTGTTTGGAGGATCTTGTCGCACCTCAAGAGGTTGTTGCTACATGTGAACGTACCATTGAAGGCCATCAAGAAAAGAGGTCCGAAATGCCGAACTCGCTCCAATGAATTCCACCCTCCGTCCTCGCATAACCACTGTTTTGAGTATTTTTTAGCAAGTATAATAGGAGGCTGTTAGCAGGCTGTATGCTGAGGTGGAGGAGAGAGAGGAGGAGAGAGAAGAGAGGTGGATCAGTAAGTTTACTGTACCACCAAGACAAGAACCAAGAAACTTTGTGAGAGGAAGGGTGAGGTCATACTGACCTTCGTGTGTATCAGAATTACTATATGAAGAATTGATAAGTAGGTCAGAAATGTCCATACAACCAGCTGAAGGCTGTATTATTAGCCTTGCTCTAAGGACTCCAATAGTTATTGTCCTTGTAGGTTCTGTCTGTGTGCTTAACAGGTGGAGTAGTCGGTAGTTTAATTAGAAGCATATTTTTGACACTTTGGATCCTAAATCCTAGGCTCGAGGGCGATGTACTTTTGGTAGTTGAAATGTTCCGATTGGTGGCTCGGACATGCTCATGCCTTCCTGGTGGTCCTTGATTTGTTTGATTCAGGACGCGAACAAAGTTTTGGGAGATTTGTCCTGTATTTAGATTTTGGATCCAATGTCGCCGTCAGGATTGATCTCATTCTCTGGGAGCCCCCGTGAGGAAAAGTATAGTGTCCATTGTATTGAAAACTACGTATTGTATCGACAGCCTACTCCCCTGCCTATGAATTACCATTGTTGGACCTCCTTGCATGTTCCATACATGTCGTATCCTACAATTCTACATGTATTGAAACTCATATTGATTTACCGTAACCATTAACGATGATACTCATACTCTTAGCTACCTATACATGGCACAAGTTGCCCAGCCGCAATGCAACACAGAAGACTTTCGATTTTTTTGAAGTAATCTATTTTTTATTCGAAATAGCAAAAATATACTTACGTAATTTTTTTTGTAGGAGTGACCTCCGGTCGCCGAGCTGTTGGGAGACTTGGAACTGTTGCCCAACAGCTGCGCGATAGGCAGGCAGTCCGTGAGCCTTGGGCGATAGGTTCTAGTCGCCCAACGGCTTGACGACTGGGACCTGTCGCTTAACAGTTCGGTGACTACAGGTACAGTCGCTCAACTATTTAGGGAATACATCTGCATTCACTCAGTTGTGATTTGTGTACATTACGATGGTAGAAAATCTGTTAAATTCACAATAACAGTTTGCGATCGTCGTATATTGTTGTAGCGCAAGACATTGTGTAAATTTTTTTATGAGGACGAGTGAGATATCTACGATTGGTAAATACGAAGATAAGTGATTATGATGGAACCACAAATTCATACATGGAGGAGAACTTATTTTTTCATGTTGTTGGGGTCTACAATTAACTAGTAGACCCTATCTTGAAAAGACACTCCGTTTAAAAGCTATTTACTGTAGAAAAACCAAAAGCTGAAGCCAAAAACCGTAAAAGAACAGGCCTGTAAACGGCTTTGGCTTTTTTTTACTGTTTGATAAAGTAACTTACTTTCAAATGGTGCGTCTTTTAAGACGGGGTTTATAGGTAAATTATAATAGACAATGTTTCGGATTCAGCTGTATCAGTCAAAATCGTATATGACTTTTTCTCTCTTCATACCGTCTCTCACGAATTATCAGATTTTAAAAACCATAAGCTAAAAACTATAGTCGAAAAGAACTCAACCATAGACTGAAAAGAACCGGACGATGCAGACATACATCAGCTGTACTATACAATACTACAAGGCAACACGAAAATTATACGTTTTGGTGTACACGTAATAGGCTCGAAAAAGTCGGCGTCATTTCGCAAGGGAAGCCAAAAAAAAAAAACTGTGTGCGTTTTCGTACATCGAGGTTGCTTGTCTGTTTTTTCGTGTGTTGATGAATGGAAACTTATGTCCTCTCGCCGTCTCGCGCAACTTCGTCTGGTGGTTTTACTTCAGGCACTGAGTTGTTGCAATCTACACAATTTTTTGCGATATGAAGTGTTTTTTACTTCTATTTTACGAGTTACGACGATTCGTTTTCTTTTTCTGTTGGGCTAAAAAAGTTTGACTTGCCTTTGTCCCGTACCCTCGGAATCCAAACCATGATCTCACTGTTTACGTGAATCTTGCTTTCAGTGACGTCACTAATTTCACTTGAAGACATCCTATTATGTCACTCCATTATGGAGGCTACGTGTGGTAGCTAATCCTTAGTGACAGGAATTAAGTAGAGTTCCAATACACCACGATCGGTAGCTCCAATTGAGGCAATGAATACATCTCGTTGTTAATGGAGTATAACATCCTGTTTCCAAAACCAGCGGCAACATGCTGCGTTTATTTTTTTTCACTATATCCATTGAAACAGAGAATTAAGTAGCAGCGGTAGTGCAGTACTCCTTTTTAAATGGAAGATTTTTGTGCATTGCATCACTTCCCATCACCACAATCTTTCACATAGTTTCTGGGATCACATCACTAAGTCAAGTCTCGCTTTCTTTCTTGTGTTTTTTTTAACGTAACTTACATAACTAGCACAACAGTGTTAGATTAATCTTTTTCGGTTTTGCTTTTCACGAGAACGTCTCGGGGCAGTCTGCACCAGTACACGGGTAGTGCAACATATAGCTCGCCATCTGTCATTTCGTAATCGCTGTACTGTATTCTGGCATCGACCACCACTCTACTGACTCTCGACACACTGGAAGGCAGCAAATTCATCGGCATTATTGTTCATTAATTGGACCTGGTGCCCGTTAACGTTAAGTGAATGAGGTGCCATCATAGAAAGGGCCAACTGTACAAGGCCATTTCTCCTCAGCGACAGGGTTTGACAATGAGAACCGGTGAGATCATTTGCCAGTACAAAATGGAAAACTGACCGATGGTACATTTGCCGCTGGTCATAGTGAATGATTTGAACCCGTCTTTTCCAAGTGGAAACACACTGATAACAAAGTGTGGTTTCTTTTACATGGTTTTGGCTTTTCTTTTTGTTTATGGGGCTGCCCAGTCTGATTAAAATAAACTAGCTTTTAACTTATTCTTCACCGCAACTAGTTTATTTTACACCATAACTAATGCTGATTTATTTAGCATAATTAAAATTAAAAAGTTTAAAATAAAAAATAAATTAACTCATCACAGACAATACAAACAAATACGAGAAAAAAGAAAATACAAAAAAGCCCAAAAAGTTAGAAAAAGACGAAATAATGAATAGTGAACTAGAAGTCAGATGCTGAAGCTGAAACGAGCGAGGCTAATTAATTTTTGAATTTTGGTTTTTCGCAAGAAAGAGTACAGAAAGAGAGACACTCATATGTGATTCTGACCAATATAGATAAATTTAGTACAATATCTACTACAATTAACTTATAGATGTTTGTCTTAAAAAACATACCATTTAAAAGCATAAGCCAAAAGCCTTAAAAAAAACCTAGTCAAGAATGAGCCAGCTATTCAGAGATCCGTGGAAATATATGTGATTTTTTGAGACTTCTCCTGTGCATCAACCTCAGACTCCACCGTCTTAACTTCAGAAAAACAGGGGATCCAAACCTGCAGTGAATCACCGTTCCACAAAAACCCGCTCAATTAGAGTTAGGTTTTTGGCTTCGAGATTATTTTTTATTATTTTTAAACTTTATTCGTTTTCTAACTTTTTGGTTTTTTGAGCTTTTTTGCTGGTTCTTTTTTACATATTCGTTTGCATTATACGTGATGGGCTAACCCGTTTTTCTATTTTTATTTTTTTAAATTTAATTATGCCAAATAAACCACCATCAGTTATAATATAATTTCAACTATAAGCCATCAAAATTTAGCTCAACTAAGCACCACCTATATTGGCCCCCGAAAAGCAAAGTTGAAAAACCAAAATTCCATTAGGCAGTTGGTGCAAATACTAAAGGCATGTTCTTTTGTGGCTTTTGGCTTCAGCTTTTGACTTTTCTACAGTAACTAGCTTTTAAACGGAGTGTCTTTTCAAGGCAGAATCTACTAGTTAATTGTAGTACATACTATACCGACTTCATTTATATCGGTAAAAGCTGTACGTAAATTTTAGTTACTCTATAATCTCTTACACAAACAATAAAAAACCACAAGCCATAACCAAATATCATAAGCCACAACCACAAAAGAACATGCCCTGAATGGTTGGATCCATCATCACTCATCAGTAGATACATGGAATCGTTGCCCTTTGTGCCCGCATATGAATGCATCTCAGTGCAGGACAATGAGAGTGAGCGAGATCCCGGTTAAGCAATCAATCAATTAATTAATTGACCCATGAGTACTGCTACTGGCAACTGAGTCCACTAGCTTGCTAATCACTCAGAATAGCTTAAATATATTTTGTACCATGCTTAGGTTGTCCTCAATTAACAACCATAAAGAGGTGCCTCAGCTAACTCGAGTGCTTGGCAGCGCACTGGAGTGACGCCGGACGGTGACAGAAAAGCATTTGTGTTACTGTCGGTCCATGAACTCTTCCCTCTCGTTCCCATGCCGGACCAAACACCAGCAGGCGCCCGGTTTAAACAGCACAGTGACCGTTCCTGTTGAACAGAAAAGCTACCTGATTGACATCTGAATATGGGTATGTTTAGCAACGACTACGGGTTATAGTTTTTTATTGAAAATTTTGAATTTTTAGTTGTTTACGGTATATATTACGGAGAGAGATATTCACTTGTGATTTTGGATGGTACAGATGTTGGGCTTTTAACGTGTACATCGTTTAACTTGTAGACCCGTCTTAAGAAAATACTCTGTTTGAAAGTTAAGTACTGTAATAAAAACAAAAAATCATCAGTTTCAGAGAAAAAGAACATGTCCCAAGAATTGTATGTGCTACTTTGCTTTTCATCTCGCTCAACAAAGATGGTGCTGAAGGAGATTTGTTGCAGGGTAGCTGGAGAACTCCTCTAAATTTCACACGAGCACTGAAAATCTTTGATTTTTTTTACTAATCATATTATGAGAATACATCAACTCCAAAAGGAAAAAAGGTTTCAAAGCTGAAGCCAGGGACTAACTCCAGAAGAGGCTAGCATTGGCACAGGCCGGTAAAAAACACAAGACCATGTGCTACTGAATGCAAAACTGTGCACGAGATTGACAATGGGTTGGGTCTAATGCCGTACTATCAGCCCATGAATGCAAAACTGTGCACGAGATTTTCATCTCGCACGTATTCTTTTTCTCTTTTTTATTACCTTCCTCGTGTAAACAATATATTTAATTCAAAATTTTCAATTTTGTAATGAGACTTTCTCCCTACTCTACCTACAATTTAGAACATATACGAACTCATATCACCTTCTCGACCATTTCAATTGTCATTGCTATTCATTTCACAACCTTATTAGTGCGTGGACCTGGGCAGAGAATCACTTTTGGAGCTTCCTCCTCACGGTCAGCTTTCCTGTTCTTCAAGTAATAAAGTACTCACCTGCTAATCACGAGTGATAATATTCTGACAATCAGTACCATGATTAGGTGACCCACCACTACAGAGATCAATAAATAAGCGGCGCGGTACGTAAGCTAACTTCGCACGTACAAAGAAAACATATTAGTTAATTGTTATTTAATATAATTAGACTATAGTTGTTTCTATTAAATAGACACGGTACTATTTTTCTATAAGAGATAAATATGATGTAATTTTATTAAATATTACTTAAATAATATACCTCCTAAGTATGCATGTCGGATTTATGAGTGGATTCTTTTCAGTTGTGACTTATGATTTTTTACCATAGCACGAACGCTTGTGTGAATGAATCAAATGTTGAGATGGCTGTTCCAATAAGTCGCTTCGAAACGATAGTGAAAAAGCCATCCCATTAGTTTTTCGAGGAAAATCATAAGCTGAAATTAACTACGCTTATTGATGTGGATTGAATAAATCCCTAAACACGACTTTAATATATAGTTAAAGCCACCGACGTTAGAGAAACATGATGTGTATTGTCTAACCAGATGATTGCTTAGAGAGTCTATGAAATGGTCCATAGGCCCAATTTTAGGATATTCCTTTCGTGAGTTGGATGCAACAAGTGCCTTATCCACTCCAAACAGCACAACGCTTCGGCCCTGAGTCTCTGACAACAATTGTCATATGGTTGCTACCCACGTTCGTCTCTCGCTGGCAACAACCGACGATATTGCATTCTCTTTCTGACAATAACTACCTTCCCGACCAGACACTTTGGTTCCACAAGGCGTCTTCCCTAGCGGGCAAACAGTCATCTCTTCATTGGTATTAAGGATGGATGAGAGAAGGCTGAAGAAAAGGGGGAGGAGGGCAATTTACTCGCAATCAATCAATTTTAATCCCAGACGAATTGATACCTCATTCAATTCAGTGTCATTAGGACTAGTCTCTTGCCTTGTTGAGGACACCCTGTAACCAGTTCATAGCAATAAAGAGAATCCCTATTCTTTCTCAAGGATTTCAACAATTTTTCTCATATTATTTCGTAAGATCGGCGACTCGATCGTTGACAGTCGGCTCCGCCCGTAGGGAAGAAGGCGCTGAATTCTTGCAGTTCTTCATTCAACAATCCTCATCCTCTCCGTTCTCTATTGTCATGGCTGATGCAATCATCGCAGGGACATTGGATGAGGAGAATTAGTTTGATTTGGAAAACTATATCGACCTCGTCATGGACGCATGTACCCGCGTCATGGAACATGATGCATCGTCACCATCCTCTTTCATCATGAGCTCGCCATTTATTGAAATCGGTGAGATCAATCAGATGGAAGAAGATTTGCCGCCCCCATCAGTGGCACTCCCAGAGGAATCGGTTGTTCCGACTAGATCGAAATGTCGAAGTGCCTCTACAAACCCGGTGCTTCCGATCGGCAAAAACTATGACAAAAAGCTCAATGCCGCAATCCAAGGGTCAGTGTACTCTCGATACGATCATAGGTGACCGCTATTTGCCAACAGCTCTTACGTACTCTGGGAGCCGATCAACACCTAGTCGCGGTGTCAATGGAGTTACCATCGGCAAAAAGCCGGGTGAAGATGTAACGCTCAGCATCCGGTCGGCAATCCACCGGATCAGGTTGAGTCCACCACAAAGCCCCTCAAAGGTGGTAATTTCCAACCGTTCCCCATCATGGGGGCTCCTTGTCGCAGTGGTGAAAGGCTCTCCCGTAGTTTCGAGCTCATTGGGAGATTCATACTAGAGGCATGATGTTAACACAATTGGTGATACCAATCAAGATGCCGTGCATGATTCTTCACAACAGGACCCAACAGTCGAAATGGTGCAAATGCTCATACATCACCCCGAGATGGGGAAGGCAATGGAACTGGTGGACATCAATCAACTAATACACCTGCTTCTACCCCACCATGTGTGAAGGGTCGAACAGGACAAGTGAGAGGCTCAGAGGGAAACTCAAGTAATCGTACACCTTTCGCCAATAGGAATCCTTCGAGACGTTTAGTAACAATCCAAAACTTGCAACAAATCCATGATATTTTAAACAACCTGGATCCTTCTCTAGCAGAAACTCCAGGATGTGCTCAGGTTGTAGGACAGGTGTTAGAGATCGTTCAGCAGACTAAGCGATGTACAGAGATGTACAGGGAACAAAGGAATTCACAGAGTCACACGCTGACTTCGTCCGAGCGTTCCTTCCCAAGCTGAAGCTAGTGTGGTCGGGTTGGAAACAGTCCAACATCTGGCTCTAGACCTCCTCAAACATTCCGACAAGGGAGTCAAGAGGGAAGACGACTCTTCCATGAAACCACTCCCCCACTTGTCATGAGGAACGAACACTTGGATCAGGTAATCTGCGGCATCACCTGAACCAAGTAGCCGATTGGAGATACCATGTAAGTATCCACGATCGGATCAGAGCACCAGTTCCACAGTACGACTACTAGAGGAATCGATCCCCAATTGACCACAATCTAGCTCCTTTACAAAGAAGATTCCATGACTCGGTCACAGGCTGTCAGACCTTCAAGCAGAACACTAGCTAGACAGATTCCTACCAGCGAATCTAGAGAAATTCAGTGGAACTAAAAAACCATTATAATTTCTCCACATTTACACTACCGTCATCTGAGCTACCTGTGGTGATGAAAATGTGATTGCAAACTACTTGCCCATAGTTCTTGAAGGATTTGCCCGGTCTTGCTTACTCAACCAATCAGTCGGATCAATTTATACCTGTGAGCAACACTATGACATATTAAACGCAAAATTTCAGGGGACATACGACCGCCCTAGTAAAGAAGCCGAGCGCCATCGAATCCGGCAAGAACCCAATGAGACTCTTTGATAGTACATAAAAAGGTTCAACCAGGTTCACAATTCCATTCATGAGGTTGTGGATTCCTCTATTTTTCAGGCTTTGAAAATGGGATTGAGGAACCAACGGTTTACAGAGGACATAACGATGAACCCTCAAAGAACGATCGTCGATGTGTTCGATATGACCGGTAGATACGCAACCGCTAGTGAGCCAGTTGAATCGAATAAGGCCATCGACTGGATAGAGAAAATTCTTCAACTTGTCTTGGAGAAAAATGAGAAGCCCAAAAAGTCCCCCAAAGGTAAGAAAAATATTAAACCTAATGCTAAGGAGGTTCTTGTGATTCTAGAGAAGCACTAGGGGCAAGAAGGACTATTTCAGTCATAACAAAGTAAAAGATCCTATCGATGAGTCCAAAAAGAATAAGAAATGGTGTCCACTTTATCAAGCGATAGGGCATGATCTACGCAGTTGTCGTGCATGACAAAAGAAATTGGAAGACTATTACTTGGGTAAGGATCATTCCCCTTTCATTCAGGAGGTTGCAGAACAAAGATCTAAGAAGAAAAAAGATGGTGATGAAGAGATGAACTATCAGGAGCCGCAGTACACTATCGACATGATCTTTGGTGGGTCCTACTCTTACGAGTCTAGACGCCATCTGAAGACCGTGGAGTAGGAAGTGAACCTCACTGAATCTTCAATCGCCATCAAGACATCCTGGTGGTTAGAGACAACTATCTCCTTCAGCCGAGAAGACTGCCCTATCCACTCAACTCAACCAGTAGGTTCTCTATTGTTATAGAACCCACCATAGATAATTACAAAGTTAATCGAGCTCTCATAGATAGCGGTAGTTCTCTTAATAGTTTATTTATGGGAGCTTTAGAAGAAATGCAAGTTTCCAAATCGAAAGTAAAGCCCGTGAAGTATGTCTTCCGTGGCATAGTATAAGGATCTATTCCTAAATCGATAGGGCAATTTTCTCTATCGATTATGTTCAGGAGTCTAGGTAAGTTTTGAACAAAAAGAATTTTATTTGTTATGGTAGACTTTGAAACCGCATAAAATGGGATTCTTGGTAATTCGATATTGGCTAAGTTCCTAATAGCCACGCATTACGGCTATCAGAGTCTTAAGATGCTAGGACCAAAAGGGGTCAAAACGGTTCGAGGGAGATCGAAAGATGTCATATGCATGCGATCATAAATCCCTAGAACTGGCCGATGAACTTTCAATCAGAAATGCTAATCCGCCTTTTGTGCAGGCCAAACACTCAAGACCAAATGTGGCCCTAAAACCCTCCAACCAAATCAAGAGGATTTCACTTGACAAGGACACTTGTCTGAAAGCGTCAAAGTGTCGTTTAGACTCGAAAATGCTAGCGCCACCTTCCAGAAAATACTGATCGGGGCAAGACTCGACCCCAAATAGGAAGAGCAGTTCATCTCCTTTCTCCAAGCTTTAATATTGTCATCTCCTTTCTTCAAGCGTTAATATATAATTAAAATTCAACCAAAAGATTATAAATTCACCTTAAGTTCGGAGGCTAGCTAACAAGGATTGAATAAATATCTAAATACGACTTTAATATATAATTAAAGCCAAGGGGCTCTCGTGGTTGTAAACTTTTAGAAGTAGCTCCTCGAGTACTCTGGTCGGGGAAACATCGTACGTATTGCCCGACCAAATGACTGCTCTGAAGTCTGAACTGGTCCCTAGACCCGATTCCAAGATATTCCTTCCGTACGATAGATGGAACATGTGCCTTATCCACTCCAAACAGCACCATACTTTGGCCCTTAATCTCTGATAATAATTGTCATGCGATTGTTGCACACATTCATCTCCCGCCGGTAACAACATATAATTAGATATTCTCTCTCTGACAATAACTAACTCGTCGACGAGACACGTTGGTTCCACAAGGTGTCTTCCCGATAGACAAACATGTGTCTCTTTATTGGTATTTAAGGTTGAACGAGAGAATGCCGAGGAAAAATAGGAGGGCAATTCGCTCGCAATCAATTAGTCTTAATTCCAGACGAATTGATATCTCATTTAATTTAGTGTAATTAGAACTATTCTCTTGCTTTGTTAAAAATTGTAATGATTTTAGCAATTATTCTCATGTTATTTCGTAAGATGGAAGATCAGATCAATGACAACTATGTTACGGGACGGAGACGGTATTAGTTTACGTAAAAAGTTGTACTCACCGAGGTCCCGAGCCAAGTGGCGGGCTACCGCGACACACGAGCCGTTCCGCATCCCCGGTCTCTTGCCTGTGTCGTTCGGGGAGTTACCGTCGTAACTCATACGTCCGATTCTGCGATCAAGAATATCGCGTTGCCCAACAAGTGAGCAAATTATTGGTGCCGGGCGGCATTAATCGAGTACATTTTGGTCACCTTTGGACGCAGCCCCACTAAATAATCTCCTAAACACCAGGCAAGCATTAAGAAATTGCGATCAGAGCAGGGACGGACCTAGTAGCAGCTAGCTAGTGTAGCAGCCATGAGGAGTAAAGTATGGAGAAGCTGACTCCAAAAGTTGGTCTCCTGGATTCCAGCCAGCCCATGATTCCACGGCCGCACCCTCCCATTTCTTTATGCCTGGATCTCTTTTAGCCGTTTTTGAAGGATCTGCTCTAGGAATTATCGTGAAATTCGTTCGTTTCCCTACAATTTATCTCTGATGCTGCTGCGCTAAATCGGCCTGCCGAAACGGTAGCGCCAGCACAGGTATCTGAAAGCGCACAGACATGTAAGGAATCTCGTTTTACAGTGAAGTTGACAACACCTTGCTCTATAGCGCTAGTTGTACGCGTACGGGGCTCTTTCACGGGGAAAAAAGCCACATACAGCGCTTTTGCAACCCATATTTACACTTTAGTCGGTACGCGTTCATAATTTATAAAAATATTATTTTTGCTATACGGTGGCCGAGCGGTAGATCCGTAGCAGACACGTGGCATGACTGACCGGCCACTGCGCGACAGGTCGCCTGCCGTCCGGTCCGGACGGTACGTAGTTAGCCCTCTATTAGCCTCTAATGATCGATTTAGTTACGCGTACTCTAAGAATTTTTAGAGCTAGCAAATTATCGTGAAAAATTATAAAATTTTTAGTGGAGCTTTCCGAGGCAGTGTGCTATGTTGTGTAATTGTTTTGTAATTTTTAACACTTATTTTCTACCTTTATAAATTCTTGAAGTAACACATAATTAAATAGGTAATTAATCAACTAATGACAGGGGCTAATGGCCTGTCGCCTGGCCACTGTGCGGCAGGTGGAAAATTACAAAATAATTACACAACATAGCACATTGCCTCTAGAAGCTCCACCAAAAATTTCGTAATTTTTCGCCACCATTTGCTAACTCTAAAAATTACTGGAGCAGCGCATAACTAAATCGGGTATTAAATTCACGTCGTTCTAAGAATTATTAGAGATCCCAAATGGACACAAAAAAATTACAAAACGTAACATGCTGTCTCGGGAAGCTTCACCAAATTTTTTGTAATTGTTTGTGGCTATTAGATACCTTTAAACAATTCTGGAGCGGCACGTATATTAAATGACGCAGTCTAATCACCTGTCGTCCGATCACCGGGCGGCAGGCGATCTGTCGCACAGTGGTCGGACGGTAGGCGGCCTGTTGTCCGGTAACTGGGTGGCCGTGCGGTAAAAACGTCATTTTTACAAATTGTGAATGCGTATTGAGAGAAGTGTAAATACGGGTGGCAAAAACGCTGTATGTGGCTTTTACTCTCTTTTACGGTAAAAAATAGAGCAAGTTGTACGCGTATGGGGCTCTTTTATGGTAAAAAATAAATGAGTTGTCTTTTCTTTTTGATCTAATGGATTAATCAGTTAGGATTTATTTATATTATCATCAGTAATACTAGTAGTAGAATTCTAAGAAAAATATAGTTGCAAAGGAAGCACATAGCTAATAGTAATTTCTACAAACGCTACGACGAGAAATCCTTTTGGTCGCTGTCATCGCCGCCTGTCACTCGTTCCATTACGCCGCCGCCACCGTCTCTCGTACGTGGCTAGCTGCTTTCCGGTGACCGGCAAGATCACAAGTCTGCTTCCTGTCTTTCTCCACCACCATCTCTGCCACCGCGTTCCGAAAAATGGCCGTCCTGTCAGTTGTTGACCCGCCCCCGGTCTCTGCAATCAGGTTTGAGGGGTACGAGAAGCGCCTTGAGATCACCTTCTCCGAGGCGCCGTCTTTGCTGGCCCCAGCGGCAGGGGCTTGCGCGCGGTCTCGCGTGCCCAGATCGCCTCGGTTCTTGATCTTGCGAGGTGCACCATGGTCCATGGTGTCCGAGCTCTCCAACAAGGACTTCGACTCGTACGTCATGTTTGAGTCGAGCCTATTTCTACTAACACTCTCTTACTATCAGTAGAATGTATTGTAAAAATCTCCATACTCGTATATGTTTTTGCTATGAAAGTTTCTGTTGTGTTCTACCACCTTAGATTCCACTGAAACTCGTTTTCTACCATGAAAGAGATATGGATCGTCAGAGGAAAAAACATACATGAAAAGCAACATCAGTGGGAGAACCGAGGCAGAAAATGTTGTATTCCTCACGGGAATATGCACTTCCATTTCCTGTCGGACGTCGCAAGGAAGATGCCGGAAAATCAGGCAGGAAATCTCGCAAAAGGATCTATGGGTTCGATTGCATTCCTTACAATATTGCTGGGAATCTAATCCTACGCATCTACGGCCTAAGGGGGACTTTTTAAAGTAGCTAAATTGGCATAAATTTTGTTCGCGTTTGCATCACCGACTCCAATTGGCCGTCAGTTTTTTATTCTTTTTGTGATTTTTGTTATTGCTGAACTAATCCATATTGAATTTTATTGAGTTTCATGCACCAACCAGTCCACCTAAAAGCTTAAGCTGATGAGGAAAGATGGTCAATTCACTTATACTTCAACACTCCCCCTCACGTGTAGGCTCCCTTAGGCCTAATACGTGGAATAGAAGTGGACTGCAATTAATTTTTTTAATTGCGTCAGCCAGGTCTTGAACTCGGGACCTCTTGGCTCTGAAACTATATTGAGTTGCATGCACCAACCAGTTCACCCAAAAGCTTAAGCTGATAAGGAAAAATGGGCAATTCACTTATACTTCAACACTCCCCCTCACGTGTAGGCTCCCTTAGGCTTAATACATGGAATAGAAGTGGACTGCAATTAATTTTTTAAATTCCGTCAGCCAGGTCTTGAACTCGAGACCTCTTGGCTCTGATACCATATTGAGTTGCATGTACCAACCAATTCACTCAAAAGCTTAAACTGATGAGGAAAGATGGGCAATTCACTTATACTTCAACAAATTTAGATCGGCGTCGCCAACAAGTACGCAGGTTTGTTTATGGGCCTCCTGATTGTTCCTACGTTCAATATGACTCATGTCATCGCCATCCCTGAGATTGCAAGGTGACGGTAAAATCCTAGATTTGAGCCTTTGAGGCTGCAGCTTCCACAGCTCGACACCATCTGCATCGCTTCTGTTCTGTGAGACCTACAAGATTCTCATCGTTCTTAGGAAAAGGTAGTGACCAAACCTGTAACATGCGGGTAAAGATTAGGTCACGACTAACAATAGGAGACTCCGGGCTGCTACAGAGACCCTTGAGCCAGTTGCCTGTATTTTCAAAATAAAGCTGTTGAGATGTTCCAACTGTATGCCGCCATTCATCCGACCCCCAACCTTGGAAGTTTCGAACTTCCCATGCAGCAATGCAGCATCAGTCTGAACATGATTATTGTGTTCAGGTGTTGCATTTTACTGGATTATGTATCATGACTTTTTCCCTCGTTCGTAGTACTACTGCGTAATCAATCAGATTGTTCAGAAAAGTAATGAGTGCCCTGCTCATTTTGGCTTGAGCTTCTGACTTCTAGCTTAATTTTTACTATTTATAAATTTCGTCTTTTTCTGAACTTTTGGCTTTTTTAAGTTTTTTTGCCGGTTCTTTTTTCCCGTATTCGTTTACGTTGTCCGTGATGAGCTAACATATTTTTTCTATTTTTAATTTTTTTTAAATTTAATTACGTTAAATAAGCCATCTTTAGTTACAGTGCAATTTCAGCAATAAATCGCTATTTTTCAGCCTAACCGAAATCAGGGCGACAAAATGGAGAAAAGTAACGAGACGCATAGAGGGGAAGATCATATTTCACTCCACAAAAGCAGAACAAACAGCCAAAATCGGGGCAACAAAATGGAGCAGAGCCCAGGCATCCATGGCTCTGTCTCGATACTCAATGCATGGCTCTAAAGTTCTAACCTTGGGAAATACTAGTAACAAAAAACCAAGTCAGGTCACCCGAGGAAGAGGAGCCACCTCGTCCAGATCCCCAGGCCAGGCCGCCAGGCGTGTATGTAATGTACCCACTAGTACAACCAGTCTCTAAAACCGAAAGGGTTCGCGTGTAGCAATACACGAGCATCTCCGTCGACCTGCACGTGTATCAGAACTCGCAAAATGTCTCGTACGTGCGGTTCGATCACACGCGCAACGGAGGCCCCCTCGCGGCGAACCCTGCGTCGGCACACGGGTTGCTGTCCATGGCCTTCCGCGGCTGCGGCTGCGGCTGCTTGTGCTGGTGATGGTGGTGGTGCCGGTGCTCCTTCCGCGTGGACGCCGCGTGCGCCGCCGCGTGCTTCTTCCGCCGGTGCTTCGCCCTGTCCACCTCGATCTGCTGCTGCCTGCACTCCTCGCTGCAGAAGGGCGTGTCGCCTCTGCACACACGTACACAACAATATCCTCAGTTTCCTACTTTCCACATGCAAACTCTACGTGTATTTCTACGGTTCTCTCCGTTTCGGTTTTAGATTTTAGTTTTTCTATAATAAATAGCTTTTAAATAAAACGTCTTTTTAGATCAAAGTCTATAAGTTAATTATTATAGATATTATAATAACTTTATCTGTATTAATCAAAATCTCATGTAGATTTCACTTACTCTGTACTTTCTCTTACGAACTCTCTGTCAGCTATTACTATTTATCAGCCAAAATCAAATACCACCCGCCACGCCTATACCAGCTTAGAGAGTGAGTGCCTGTATCTTAGTTTGGTTGCATTGGGAGGACGGGAAGCGCGACCTGTACATGAAGATGTCGCCGGAGAGCGACTTGCCGCAGAGGGAGCACTCCTCGAGGAAGTGGTGGATGTGGGCGACGTCCGCCTCGTGGACGTAGAACATAGACGACGGCTTCATGGCACCCGTTCCCTTCATGCCGGCGTCGTCGCTGCACTGCTAGGCGCGCGGGAAGAGGAAGGAGCAACGCCGCCGAGTCTTGGCACCGGACGACGTCAAGGAGCTCGGCTAGCTTGCGGTGCCCCTGATCGCTGGGAGTGTACAAATAGGGCCCGAGCGCGTCCATTTTTAGTCTCGAGCAGACAAGGAGAGGCTGGAAATTGACAGTGCCGCAGGGCAAAGCTATGAATAGGCGCGGAGGCTGATGAACCAAACTTGACACGCGAGGGAAATATGCATCCATATTCTTACGGCCGGCCTTCTCCTTCTCTGGTTTTACTGTTTTTTATTTACTTGCAGAAATGGGTGAAAGACTGAAGATGATAACAGACGGAGGTAAATGGTGTCTTCTAATTTTTTCCTAAGTATTCAACACACCTTCACTTAAATGTTACAAAGCTACGATGATTGGGATGAGAAACCATCAAAAGACAATCAAGTGAAGCTGCTGAAATTTTGGAGAAGAAACAACAAAATCGGAAGTACCTCTTATTGCACTGCGGTACTACCGATTTTCGGAAGTACCGCCTTTTGCACTACGGTACTACAGATTTTTGGAAGTATCGTTGTTTGTACTGCGGTACTACCGGTTACTTGATGAACAGAAATTTCAACACGAGTTCAAACACACGAATCGAGAAAACTTTTGACTCATTATTAGTGACATTCATGTGGGGTTAATCATTGGTGATTCTTTGATGATCCATTGTCCACTACGAGTTACAGCGGTAAGACCACACATATAGAGTCTAAGGTGGAGTTGTAGGTTTTAAACACAATTGGTGCTACACTTGATCGAGTGGACTTTAAAGAAAGAAAGAAAATCAGTGTCACTTGTTGGAACAACTGAATTTGGTGTTTTGTTCACCGTTTAGATATGTTGCAATTTGGATCGCTGTGACCATCATGGAGGAGTTTATTGCATTCTTTACGCTATAGGAGGAATTTGGATCAAGGTGGAGATTTTTGTATTTTATGACACGAATCTAGTTGGGTTCGACCACTGCTGGTCTTTCTGACTGCTTGAAGAGTGCAATCAGTATTCGTTCAATGCAATAAGAACTGGTCGAAGGTTGTGATTGGAATCATCTTTGTGTTCGTGGCGAACTCTACGCCGACTGAAGTCAGTCATGGCTACTCGAGGCGCTTACGACATGTTATCTTATAAGACTCTCCGACCAGGGTGTTGTTCCCATTTCTTAAAAGATTATTATTCTAGTTGTCGAGTAGGTCTCTATTTCGTTGTTGACTAGGACTTTGTTCCTTTCTTCGTTAAGGACTCTGAATCCTAACCTATATATGTACCCCTGTAGTCGCACCGTTGATATGCATCGAAGTTTCTCGTGCTTGTAATATCTTCTTATATAGTGAATTCCGTATTCGTGCTTTCGTGATTTTTTTACACAAAGGTTTTCCATAGTCCATGTTTTTCATTCTTTCGATCATATACTTGCGTCATGAGTTTTATAACAAGTTGTATTAGAGCTGCAAGTTCGAGCTCAAAGATGCTGCCTTGGGAGGAAGAGACTCCATAGGCGGCCGTTGCACGGCATCAAGAGTGGCATCTAGGATGTTACCATTATCAGTGATTCAACTCGCATCGACTTCGTTCCGTATCTTGACTCTAACTTGGCGCCAACCCGCGACATGCCAAGCATCAATCAACGCTCCACCTCGACGACTATTTCAGTGCCAGGTTCACCAGTACTATTACCCGCACCACCTGATGTCATTCCCTAGCGTCATACTACGCCATCTCCGTTGACGATCTCTCATTCAGTCGATCGTCGTTTTCATCAAGAAGTTATGTCATTAGATCTACATGTTTTTCATTAGAGATGGAGTTCATTGCAATTCAGGCACTTATACCTATTATTAGTGATATTCATGTAGGATTAATCATTAGCGATTATTTGACGATCGATTGTCTACTAGGGTTGTTGTGCTAAGATCCACACATATAGAGTCAAAGGTGGAGCTTTCGGTTTTCAATACAATTTAGGCTATGCTTGATCAGGAGACTTTAAAGAATGAAAGAAAATCGTTGTTAGTTGTGGGGACAACTGAATTTGATGTTTTATTCACCGTTTAGCTATGTTGCAATTTGAATCACTTGTGTGACTATCATGGAGGAGTTTATTGTATGCTCCGCCTCCTTATTAGCGGGGCGATTCCGGCCCCCTCGCTACGCCACCTCACCTCGCGGCGCGGCGCCCGGCCGGCGTGGCGCGGATTTCCGTCTGGTCGGGGAGGTATTTCCTGCACTTTTAAAAATTACGTACATGTCTTTTTTTTCTCGTGAACAGGTCTTTTTTCTTCGCGAAGAGGCCCCTGGCCCTTTTTACCCTCCGCTGCGGGATGGCCCCGCTGGTTTCCCAAATTGCTACTGGTCCTTGGTTCTCATAAAAGTCCCCGACACTTTTTTGTTTACGTCAGGCCCTTATTTTTTCCAAAAAAGACCTTCGCCTTTCTCGAAAATACGCATTTTTTCTCCGATTTTTTTTCCCAACTTTTCACGAGTTATCGCCTTTCTTATTTTTACGTACGGTTGCTGGCGCGGCGTGGCGCCGCGCCCATGAGCCTAGTTCTTTTTACTACAGGAGGAATTTGGCTTAAAGTGAAGATTGTTGTATATTGTAATCCGTGTCTGGTTGGATTTGATCACTTCTAGTCGGGTTTGACCACTACTGGTCTTATCGACCGCTTGAAAAGTCCGATCAGTATTCATTCAAAGCAATGAGAACTGGTTGGGGATTGGGATTGGGATCATCTTTGTGTTCGTGATGGACTCTATGCCAATTGGAGTCAATCGTGGTTATTCGAGACAATTCCGACTACAATTCTATATTGTTATCTTACAAGACTTTTTGAGCAAGGTGTTTTACCCGTTTTGGAGAAAGATATCTTTTTCTTTGCTGACTAGGAATTTGTTTGTTTTTCGTTAGTAACTCTGATCTCTAGCATATATATGTGTCTATGTAGTCGAACGATTGACATGAGCCAAAGTTTTTCGTATTTGTAGTATCTTTTTACATAGTAAATTTCGTCTCAATACGTCCATGATTTTTTTTCCACAAGGTTTTTTTTCACGATAGATCCATATTTCCTATTCTTTAGACCATCAAATTGTGTCGTACGTTTTATAACAGAATTCACAGTACCTCTCAAAATAAATATTTGCGAACTTGCGGGTAAAGTATGTATCCCATTTGTCCATTTCCTATTCAGGCCGTTGTCTTGGCAACACGAAACGAGGACACCTCTCCTCTGTAAAGAAAAATAATACTAATTCCCGTCGCCTTCACAGGCGTCCTTAACCCGACAAGAGCATACATCGTTTTTGAAAGCGGGACGCCATTAAAACCATTGGAAGTACCTCAGTTTATTCAGACTTTTTCCTCCACCAAGAGGGCGACGTTGCAGTGCAGTCCAACGCCGAGATATTGACCGCTGCCACAGTGACACACCATGAAAACATCCTGCAGCCGCATCATCAGACCGTATTACGTAGTACGTAGTATCTCGTTTACTGCAACCAACAGCCAGTAGTTCTAAGCCGTTTTCTGCTCGCGTGATTACAGGTTAGCACCACATGGTGGCATGGCGCAGGGTTTTGGTGCCATCTCTGCTTGTAGCGAGCAGAGGGGGCAGGGCCGCAGGAGCTAGTAGAGCGGCATTGTGCAGAGCACCACATGGTGGCATGGCGCAAGGTTTTGGTGCCGTCTCTGCTTGCAGCGAGCAGAGGGGGCAGGAGCTAGTAGAACGGCACTGTGCAGAGCACCACGGCGCATGGGTGCGATCCGGCACGTGCGACGCCCCCGTGGGTGCCCCCCGAACCACCGGCACCCGAAGAGATGCCTTTCGCCAAGTGTTTCTTACGCCCAGAGGCAGATGGTCATCTCTCGGCTGCACATGGATGCAATTTGCAGGCAACGAACGGTGAAATCGACGGCCTGGCAGAGAAAGAAAGATTTGTTCTCTCTAGTTTTTAACTCCAGAGCACACGCTAGTGCCAACATGCTTTGTGTAGTTTAATCTTTGTTAACGGCGAGGAACGCAGGGTGTGAGGTCAGGCACTCCAGAAACATGGGTGGTGTTACACGTACGAGTAAAATTTGCTATGTTCTTACAGGCTGAGGCTGGCAGCTGGGCCTGACACTCGATCTGTAATTCAGAGGGCCACCTGCCAGCCATTGTTCATGAAAAAACTGGTAACGAAACGTCGTGCTTACGGTGCTTCAGTATAAAAATTCTTCATGTTGCCGGTTAAATCCTCATGTAGGTTGCCAGTATAACGAGCTGCATGGCTTTCTTCCGTTCTTTATTACCTTTGGTTTTCTTCCTGGACCAG
Source organism: Bonia amplexicaulis (assembly GCA_036346245.1). Lineage (NCBI taxonomy): Eukaryota > Viridiplantae > Streptophyta > Magnoliopsida > Poales > Poaceae > Bonia > Bonia amplexicaulis. The sequence continues at coordinate 24,310,458 of CM070744.1, forward strand.
CCGTTTGATTTGCAATTCACATAGCCAGCATTTCCTCAGTAAGAATATGAGAGAACCGTTTCTATCTGCCCTTCATGACCAGCTGCTGCAAGAACGAACAGCGGCATTAGTTCTCTACTGTTTGTACACAGTGGCAAGCGACGACCAGAAATTTCTGCAGCATAACAACGGAAACTTTGTTCGTGGGGGCAACTGAGATGAACAAAGGCCGCGTTTAATTGTGTCTTCAACAGAAAAGCCATTTAACAGCTGTGGCACCATCATCATCTGTCGTAGTAGTTGCACAGAAACATTGTTGAATTGAAACATACAGCATGGGGTAACGAGGAAAGAAGGTAACTGAACTGATGAGAAATTTGAGACAGCTTTTGATGCCTCTCGAGTCACTTCTTTCAGATCAACAGGTTACACGGCACACGAATGCGGCACCGGTGGCACGCACACGCACACTTTGTTGTTTTGTGCAATCGTGCAAAGGAACAAAAACCAGTGATAATTCACAACCAAATTAACTCTTCCTCTCCATCTTGCGGAGATCGAAAGGAAGAGCCGAACGATTTGATTTCGAGAGAGTAAAAGACGCAGCCGATTTGCTTCTCCCCTGCCTGGTCTTCGTCCCGTCGAATCGGCGATCCGGGTGTGCTCGATTGGATCTCTCTCCACACGCGCGGTCATGGATGAACTGCACCTCATCAAGCTTTGGTTCTTGATCTTCTGCTAAATCCTACGTTTGGTGACCAAGATTTTACCACGCCCAGACCGGGATCCTCTGGGGGCTCTGCTTCTGCTGCCTCTGGCGCTGCTGCTCCGCCCTCCCGGTCTGCTTCGACTGATTCTCTTTCGCCTCGTCGATCTCGATCTGCTCCTGCCTGCACTCCTCGCTACAGAACGGCGTGTCACCTCTGCACGAGAGAAGAATCACACCGCCATCAGAAACACATCTTCTACAGAGGTTTCTCAACGTATTGGGCAAGTACAACAGCAGTGTTATTTACCTGTACATGAAGATGTCTCTGTTTCCGGCGAGGATCCTCCGGCAGCGGAAGCAGATGTCGAGGTAGTGGTGGTAACCGAGGAGCTCGTCGGCGTCGTCGCAGGGGTCGCAGAAGAGGCGGCCGGGCCGCCTCGGCGAGGCTGCCGGCTTAAGGGGGGAGGTGGAGTGGCCGGAGAATCCGGCCTCGAGGTCGCCGTAGGCCTCCTTGGAGGTGGGGTGGTAGTGCGCCATTTCTTGGCTTAGTTTCTTTGGCAAATTGGCTCCGTTTCCTCTTTTCCAGTTGAGTAAGGGAGTGATGGAGGAGAGGGGGTAAGAGAGGGGCTTATATTAATGGAGATGGACGGGACGTGATATTTTGCATTTTAGTCCCTATATTTGTGAAATTATGAAGTGGTCCTTAACATTTTAGGCCCAACTGCCCAAGGGGCCCTATGTTTTTGTTTTGGTCATTTGATACCATTTATGAAACTTTGTTAGCTTCTAGTTAGCGAAATCAATTGATTGATAGATGTGGAACATTTTTTATTTTCTAAAGATCCAAGTACAATAACTATTTTTTTTCATTCTACTAGTGCCCATTGGTACCTCTAAATGTGAGGTAAAATATGCTGGTTGTTTCATATTTGCGCACACAAACGTCTCTGCTGGAGCGTGTGTACTTGTGTTTGCTTCGTGAGGATGCCAATTCTTCACGTATAAAAGCGACAAGCACTACGGTGAGCCACTTGGGAAAATAAAAATCCTATCAAAAACACAGGGACCAATAGCCTGGTTTTCTCCAGCAAAAATCAATAGCCTGGTTTTCTCCAGCAAAAACGCCGCGTGTTTATACGACGCTTCATAAAATTCTTGTGTGCAATGTCTAGCGTGGGGTCCTTTGAGTCCAATAACATTTTGCTTCTTTTTCCGTTTATATCTTGTGACTTTTAACTTTCTCCAAACAAACTAACAGTTTCTCCGCCGTCTCTTCGAACAAACAAACTAACAGTTTTTCCATCGCCTTTTCGAAATAATTTATCGATATAGATTTTTAGAAATAACTGATTGGTATTTAATTTGTTTATCAGCTAAGCCATCAGCTTGGTACGCACAGTCCATGAAAATTCCTGCGCAGCAAGTATTTTTTTTCTTTTGACACAGAGGTTAAGCAGTGAACAAGTTGCACAATCACAAGGCTGGCGTCCTTGATTTGCTTTTGTGAATCAGGTTACCGAGGCAAAGCAAAACCGGGGCGGCATGGTCGAGTTGGGAGTGGTCCCCGGCCGCGCCATTGTACTATTTCGGCGAGCAAACTCCATGGATCCAACCAACCATTTGATATTTCCTCCACTTTTTCCATCACCCCGTTAGTTTTACATCCCACTTATTTTGGCCTGATCTTCTAGCTTCTAGCTTATTTTTTATTATTTATAAATTTTATTTTTTTCTGAACTTTTGGTTTTTTTAGATTTTTTTTGCTTTTTTTCGTATTCGTTTGTGTTGTACGTGATGATCTAACGTATTTTTTCTATTTTTAATTTTTTAAATTTAATTACGATAAATAAGCCACCTTCAGCTACAATATAATTTCACTCAGCTACAGTATAATTTTAACCATAAACCACTATTTTTTAGCCCAACATATGTCACATCCGATTTGATGGATCAAACAGTTCTGGTTTGAGTTTCTGCATGTAGTGAGCAGTGGTTGGCTACTTGGCTCCTGGTTTTTTAGTGCATGATTACACGAGAATATCAGACCGAGTGTTGCGGGGGATAGGTACAGAGTACCGACTACTGAACAACTGGTGACCCAATGGATTTAGTGGCTTCTAACCTGAAGTCTGTGTGCTGCTACGACGTACATGGTGTGATGTGATCTATTTGTTTGCAGAAACAAGTTGCTGAGTAGGATTATAATATGCCGATTTGATGGGTCAAACAATTCTTGTTGGAGTTTTCTGCGAGTAGTGAGCAGTGGTTGGCTACTTGGCTCCTGTTTTTTTGGTGTATGATTACATGAGAATATCAGATCGAGTGTTGCGGGGGATAGGTACAGAGTAGTGACTAGCGAACAACTGGTGATCCAATGGTTTTAGTGTCTTCTAACCTGAAATCTATGTGCTGCTAGTACGTACATGGAGTGATGTGCTTTATTTGTTTGCAGAAACAAGTTGCTGAGTTGGATTATAAGAGGATGGAATATATTCTTCCTAAGAAACATGAGAAAAAGATTGTTTTGCCAGTAGTGCAAATTGAATTTGGTTATTAGCGTTTAGTTCTTATACTGAGATGCAGGCATATACCGGGTATGCCCCACTTTTCAGTGAGACAACTGGCTAAAGACAGTGTTCAAATTGAGATTAGATTTCAGTCGATAAGGGGAACTAAGTGGGATTCGCCAAAGGAGACTCAAATTCTCATTTTATTAGACCATCGTTTGCCTTCAATGTCCTTCCCTCTTTCTATTCTTTCAAGCGAGGAAATGACATTTTTGGTATTATCTTCACCTTACAATTTAAGGACCAATGTACAAATACAAGAAAGTTGAGGACAGATACAAATACATAAAAGTCATGGTCCTTTCTGCAATATACCACCTTTTAGAAAACTCTATTGCGTGCTTATACAACATACATACGGTATGGCCTTGTCAAGGTCGCTTTCTTTGACACCCAATACATTGGATGGCACCTTTTATAATAATAAAAAAAGAACCTCTCGCCATCAAGCTCTTACGAACAGTATGAACCGGTAGCACCATTTCTATGTTTTTTTAAAACAAATCGGGGGCAACTCCTAGTCATCAATCACCTTTATTAAGTGGGAGTAGGTTTCCACGTTATTGATGTGGGCATGTTCTTTTAACGGCTTCTAAAAGTGATTTTTAATTTTTATTACAGTTTAACTTTTAAACGAAGTACTTTCTTAAGAAATGTTCTACGAGTTAATTATAGTATATGTTAAAAATTTAACATCTGTATCAACCAAAATATTAAATAGGCTAATTGGAGATTCTTTTAGCAATATTGCTTGGTCAATTATTTGTGCTTACTTCACTCGCTCAATTATACATGAGAACTTCTCTATCAAGAAAATATATAATATAAATGGGAGCTGTACGTTTCTACAAGTACAGAATTTTTCAGCCCCCTGAACTTTTTAACGAACAAAAGGAACAATCTGGATACTGCTCGGTGGTTTCATGGACGAGCTTGATGGACACGTCGCACGTATTTTGTTTCGAACTCGCGCGTCATTTTCAGCGGCGAAGCCAGCGGCCACCGCACGCAGTATCGCGGGCGGGGCGTGTCGCCTTCACGAGGCATTTTTTTCACTGTTGCTTTGTGCAGATTGCCGGTGCCATTCCGCCGTGAGCTGCTGTCGCGAGCACCGGAAAAAACCAGTAGATCCACCACGGGAAAAGGGCTACCAGCATGTCGACATGGAGCTGTATGCTGGGGCCTGCTCGTGCATGGACGCCTGTTAATTTCTGACGTGATCGATGACCCGTGCTGCTTGAGGTGAAAATATATATACTACTAGCATACGTTTGAACTAGCCCGTTAGTCCAATCGGTTGTAGTTGCTCAGATCTTTCAATCACTTAGTACTACTATATGCTTTTGTAATAAGTACATAGAGAAATCAAGGCAATGGAAGAAAACTAGGGTGCAACGAGAGATTTTTATTTTCTGCGAGGGCGATCAAAGGTCAAAGGTTCAAGATGTTTCCTTGGTCAAAGACAGCATCATGATATGATAAACAAAGTGCTCACTGTTCACCACAAGCAGCCACACTTGACCTAGCCTGGTCAGACGACTGAACTTCCCTGATTATTCGACAGAAAAATTGCATTGGCATTTACGAGATTCCTCTCGAAGAAAATAAAAGGAGCACAAAAAAACTGCAGGTTTGGCCGAGTCACGAGTGACCAAGAAAGATTCTTAAATTCGGCAGGAAAGGAACCTTTTTATATTCTCCAAAACAAAAGGAATAAGAAGTATCTTTCGTACGAATAGCAGTCACATAAATATTCCACAATATATAGCATTGATCCAATCTTGGCTACGAGCCTACGAAAATTGGCCTTACTTAATTATATCTGCTATCTTAATTAGAAAAAAAGTAAATTACTTAAGGGAATCGAAGTCGCGCCAATAAAGATTCCTCAAGAAAAACAAATGGGATAGAGCTATCCAAGTTTTTCTGATAACCAACACAAAGGAAAGAAAGCCTACCATCTCTAAATTTTTTAAGTAAAGAAGCAAGGTAAAATATATTTAAATGACTTGGTAATACATATGTATTTTTTCTTTTTTAAAAATAGATTGTTGTAGAACTTTATTTTGTGATATTTTAATATTATATATTATAAGAGAGAAAATACTTACTTTGTTCTCACTCTCATTTTTCATATTACATAACATTTTTCACTTATATCATCATCATTTTTTTTCAATATTGCAATGCTTGTCTATACTTACATACTTATAACACATATCATACAGCTTACATCGGTATAGCCAAGTGAACACTTGTTAATGATCTCACTCTCAATCCCTCCATTCCGTGAAGGTCCACCAAACAAATGGTCATAATGTTTTTGTTTTTGCGAGAATTTTTAGTAATTTCTTAGCAATTGTAAACTAGCTATCATCGATTTTTATTATATAATGGATTTCGATTCCTAATTTATATATACAAGCGATCCATGTCATTAGCTCGTATACTTCATCACATAATAACAACAATGAACAATCAACAGTTCACCACAACGGCAGGTGATTGGAGAAACCATCTCTAATACTTGCACTCTACCAACGATTCGTGCCATGCTGCTGCTGTGCTATACCATGCACGCATGACGCATCGGTTGGAGAACTGCTCTTTTCAATAGCCTACGCTCCGGCGCCGAGGCGCTGTGTGGCGAGGTCACAGCATGCCGGCGTGAAGCTAACGCGGCCATTATGGAGGTCGTACTCTACCCAGTACCCATACATTCTGCTGATGGTGGTGCCCGATCAGTACGCCGATATGCCCGCCATGTCCGAGTTGCCGACCGTCATGTACCACACCGTCTCCTCCCCATGCCGCTCATCGGGCACCCTTTATAGGAGCTTCTCCTCGGACATCGCCACCTCCACGAAGCGGAGGACCAGGCCCACCTCTGGGAGGAGCTGGCTCGACGTGGCCTCCGGCCCGTGGAAGTACACGTCGAACACGTCGTCCTCAAACACAAAGTCTGGCTCGCCGAGCGGGGTGAGGAGCGGGCGCATCTGGTTTAGGAATTCTTCCTTGAGGGCCACGAAGATGTTGGCCACAAGGAAGGCTTTAAGCAATAACATCTTAATAAAGATTATCATCTCTTTTAAATTAAGAAGAAATATATCTTTAAGCAATAATATCCAACAACTGATATAGTTTTGCTTAATTAGGACCCACTTGATCAATGGTCAGATATTTTGCTTTTTATGAGAATTTATAATTTTTCTCTTTTTCTTAGTGATTTTAAAATGGTTGTCATCGATTTTTAATTAGTAGTAAATAGATTTCATAAAACTACACATATGTTGATAAAACTATCAAAACTATTCCTATAATATTTTATTTTGAAAAACTACACTTTTTACGCAAAATTTAATCATAAAACCCCCTTCGGTCAACTCTCCTGTTACCTAACATTGTGGGCCTACTTGTTGGCCTCACGCCGGCCGTGTCCCATTATTTCATGCTAGCTAGGCAGCCACGCAAGTACGCATTGTTGACTGAGCATGCCACGCAAGCAAGCAGTCAGCAGCCACCTCGTCTCCCTCTCTTTCTTGAATCACTTTAACCTTCCCCTTCTTTGGAAAATAGAGGAGATAGATGGGGAGGAGCGGTCGTGGAGCTTCGGCGCAAGTGGGGAAGATGATGAATGTGGCCGGCGACGGCAAAACGAATTACACGGATCATGGCAAGTACGTGGCTGACGGCAGTGTCAAGGATGATGGCCAGGACGACAGCGGCCACGGTGGCCAATGGCAGCGAAGCTCGCGGTCCGCAGTGAGCTCAAAACAAAAGGTGGCCTGAGCATGCACATGACAAAGTGGAAGCTAATGGTGCTGCATATGCAAGGCAATGCACGGTGTGGAGCTCCGGCCTTGGTGACCGATGACGACGGTGAATGTGAGGTGTGGTGGTGGTGCTACAGCTACACCTTATAGTGGTTATCCTATCAGGTTTTTGAAGTGTAGGAATACATTATGACGCGAAGAAATGGGGTGAGAACTCACCAGAGGTGGAATTGGGCGTGGCGACGTGACGGGGTCGAGGGAGAAAACGGCATCGATTCCGGTGAGAGCTTGCGGTATTTACCAAATTAGGTTCGGTTAAAAGTAGATCCAGACCAGGAACACAATTTGACGCGAATGGATTTGGGATAGACTCACTAGAGTATGTGGGCAAACGTAACAACACCAACTACATTACTGAAAAGAGGGATGTAACATAGCAATTGTATAAACGGTATATGAAATGTACGATACATTTAGTACGACATTCCGCCGTCAAAAGTGCCAACTAACAAAGTACAGTTTACAATAAAAATTTATTTGTAGTCTCCAACAACTAGTAGTAGAAACCATGCCGCTCTGCCTACTGATCAGCACATGCCTTGCATCGTCTAGATGTGTGCCCCTCTTGACCGCATCGCCCGCAACGTGCACCAGATGCTCCGGCTTACGCTTCGTCCATATCATTTCTAATACGCCGGCTCTGTCGCCGACCCTTCCAACCCTCTAGTATGTCAACACCTGGAATCCAGGTCCTCCCTGTAATATCCAAGGTGGTAAAGTTTCCCATAATCTTGAACCCCCTGAGCTCACCACACCACGCATGCACTACTCTCTCCTTGAAGAAGTACTCCGACATGAAGTTTGAAGGATCCATGTCCACAGTCCCGCATGCAGCGAGGACATGAGAGAATGGCTTGTGCGGCAGTTTTAGCTTATTGCACATACAACTAGGTTCATTTACATGATCTCTAAGGCACACCTCGTGAGTAATAAGAGAACGATCATCCCAAATTCGGTTCTATCACGGAGTACCATGAAATGATGCTCCATGTTTCCCTTGACGTGCACTATGCGCAATTGGCCCTTCTGTGCCTTCGTCTTCATGTATGCCGTAATTTTCGACGAGTACAATGCTCGGGGGTTGGCTGTATGAAGTGCGACATTCGTGTGGCTCTCCCTGAAATAGCCGATTGTGCTGTGCAGAACACCTTCGATGGTGGAGACGATGGGCTGAGAACGAAGGCCCTGAGAACCCAATTGTATACCTCTACAAGGTTTGCCATCGTTATTCCGTAACTTGCGCCGTCCGTGTCATACAACAACGACCACTTCTCCGATGGTTCTCTCTCGATCCACTGCGAGAAGCACTTGATGTTACTTGAGCTCCTCCTCCTCGGACCAGCTGGGTTAGGCTCATCGAGTGCTGCTAGGCATTCTAGTTGCGCCGCCCCAGGCATGACAAGCCCCTTGCTCCTCTCGTCGATGTGCTTTGTGCTGTGCTCATCTAGCAATGCCCACAAAGTATCAATTTTTCTGTGCTAGTTCTCCCATAGGTGTTTTGGGAACTGCTTAAAACATTTCTCCCCTAGGTGACGAATGCACCATATGTTCCTAATCTCCGGCCAAGAAAAGGGCTCATCGGGGTCTTCCTAAAGTTTTCTTATGGCCTTTACAATCCTGGCGTGGCGATCATGGATTACGCACACACCAGGACGAGCGCCGACAACTCCAACCCTGACATGTCTGAGGAACCACAACCAGCTTTCATAATTCTCACTTTCCATGAATGCGATGGCCAGCGTCAACATTTGGTTGTTGCCGTCAACGTCTATGGCCGTCAGGATCTGGCCCCTGTATTTGCCGATCAAAAAGGTCGCATTAATAGAGATCACTGGTGGCATGTGCCTGAATGCCTCGATATAACCTGGCCCTCTGCAAATGCTAAGAAGGCTCTCTGCAACACAGTATAATCTGGCGGCCTTGTGGAAGGCTTGTCCTACACAGCGATATACGTGCTCAGGTTTCTGTCCTGCAACACCTCAAGCATACGAGAAAGATTGTTGTACACCGCCTCAAAAGACCCGAAATATTTTTTCAACGCCTTCTGCTTCACACGCCATGCCTTCGCGTAGTTAATCTTGTACTTGATATTTTTCTCGATAGCCACCACGATGTGCGTGGCCTCCATGTCCTTCTTCTCCATTATCTCCCTATACATCAGATTGCCTATAAAGGCGGACGTTAGGTTATGATGCCTCGCCAAAATACTATTGAGAAAGCAAGAGTACAACTCCACCTTTGACACAATCCAGTGAGTCTTATACTTGGGTCTATGTGCGTGCACCCACCAAGGACAACCGGCCTGCTTGCACTTCACGGTGTACTGCTCCTGGCTAGATTTTACGATCCGAAAAGTCCGCTGCATAGAAAGGACACACAGCTTGATGGCATCCTACAGTGATGCCTTGTCAGCAAACATTGATGCAACTGAACCTCTGTCCCATGATACTCCCGCAGTGATTCGTGCTCGTCATGTGCGGAAACACCCTCAGCATCAAATTGGTTCCATTCCTGCGGCACGAGAGATTCATTCTCATCCGAACTTCCTCGTCGTCCTCCTGTACAGCTTCCTCTTTAGTCCATGCCGTCTAGTCATGGTACTCCATCTGATGCACTATGTACTCCATGTGGTCCCCTTCATCAGCTTGTCTTGTTCCCTCACCATGGCGTGACCATTCTACCTCTCCTCCATGTACTGCATCGGCCTCGTCACGAGTATCTTCCTTCTCTTCGCCAACATGCGGGCCACCCGAGCTGCTCGCACCTCCCGGATGATGGCCGTACGCACGACCTTGCATAGCTTCTAATGGGCATGGTTGCCCAAGCAGCACACGCTCGTATCCACTTCGCCGGCACCCTTTGACAAACCCCTTTCACGCAACAGTGCGCAGCAATGTTCTCACTCCCATCTAATGTCCGTGGGAGACCGGCTCCAAACCCTTCTATGACGATGCTGCACACCTCGGGGCCCAACGGAAATATGAGATTCGAGCATTTTCGCCGTCCGGGTGTACCAGAGTGGCTTACGGAAAACCGCACAAATCCACAACATTCAGACCTTCAGAAACGGTTCCAACACCGTAATGCACTCTCAATGTAGTGGGTATCGGTATTGCTAATGACTGCCAGCATATATGTTTCAATTTTGCAACATGTCAAATCACATCGCACACTACGAAAGTACTAACGTACTGGAATACACGTTTCACTGATCGTTCGCCTGTCGTAACTAATTACACTAACCTCATAGTATTAACTTTGTATCGGCAGCCCACTCACCGACGTCGCACTTTTCTCGCTACTTGAGCTGTTCCCTACTACAAACAATTCCTAATGGTTTCAACAATTTACATGTCATATCGATTTAAATACCTATATACCAGTTACAATGATACACATATTTTTCCAACGTACTAACTACAATACATTTATTCGTATTTACTCATAAATATTACGTATTATTGTTTTTTACAAAGCAAATTATGAAATTCTAACATAAAAATTGACTGGATTTTGTAATACCTACAAATTTCTTAGGACGATTAATTTATACGTAACATTGACTGAATTTTGTACAACTATAATTTTGTACACAGACCAATTTGCTAACGATGCTAATTTTTTAAACTATGCTCGCTATATTGTACACACGCTACTACGGTTGCTAATTTTCTAAAACTACATTAACTAAAATTTCTATACCAAAATTGAACTATTTCTATCTACATCTACAATTTTCTACTAACACTCACAGTAAATAATATATGTACTGCATATACATCATTTCAAATACAAGGAGAAAAAATATCGAGGGTTATTTCTTCCTCTTCTTTCCCCTCCTTTTCTCTCCTCTCCTCTCCGCCCGCCCTCTCCTTTCCTCTCATATCTTTTCTTTCCTCTCTTCATCTCCTCCGTCGTCTCCTTTTCTTCTCCCTCTCTTCTGTTTTGCTCCGTGGTTTTGTTGACGGCGCGGTCGAGCGGCCTCGATCGGTCGGTCACGTCCTCCTTTGATCTCTGCTTCTAGTCGTCCAACCGTTCGGTGACAGCAATTACAGTCGTCCGACCGTTTGACGACTGCAATAATTAGCCGGACGACTGGCGGATTGCTTGCGTGTCGCTTGGCGTTTGGGCGATAAGGTACAGTCGTCCAACGGTTAGACGACTGGAACCTATTTCTGTAAAAAAAAATATAGACACTGGTATATTTCTGTTATTTTAAATAAAAAATATTTGTAAAAAAATTCCAAAACCGACAAGAAGTCTAAAATAATTCTACCAGAAACCGTGGATTCGGTGTCTCAACTCTCAACTACCCAACATGAACGTGCAAAATTTCATTTCTCTTTTATCTGTCGTCAGAGTACCTTCCAAGTCAGCATGGACAAAACAAACAGAATATTTCGTTGTTTGCACAAACTAATCGGAAACCTAGAAACTGCGGCTCGATTTCCACGGACGGACCAGACAAAGAACAACGTCGACGGACATGCGGGCCATAGCCGCTCATACAGTCATACGTCATACCACTAGCCGGTACGGCCCACATGTCTTGTTGCCTTAAACAATGGATTCCTGCGCTTGGGCTAGGCTTTGGGTGTGGCTTTAGTTAGTACAGTAACTAGTTTTAAAATTATATATTTTTTAAGATAGGATCTACATATAGATTGTAGTAGACACGATATCAAATTCAGCTATATCGACAAAAATCTTTTTTTCGGCTTCTAAAAGCTGTTTTTCGGCTTTTCTATAGTAACTAGTTTTCAAACGGAGTGTCTTTCTAAATCAGGGTCTACAGGTTAAGTGTAGTATACACTATAATAACTTTATTTATATCGGACAAAATCACACACGAATTTCTGTTACTCTTAATTCCCTCTCATGAATTATTTAAAAGTTATAAATCACAACTATAACCTATAAACTGAAGAAAGAAAAATAACAGACCAAACAGCTGTTTGTTCCATAAGCACATTGTCTACAGCTACTTAGCGGAGGGTCACACTAGTACATCTCAGTAATACTCATGTCTGACGATGACACATTGCGCATGCATTCTAACTCCTCGATCTCAATCGTCACACGTGTACCGGCCTAACAAACGTAAGTATAATAAAACTTGTACCAATTCCTTTCTTTACTTGCACACCACTTAGCCCCTTTTCTAAAGGGGAAACAGGAGCTCTTGCCGCTCTTTTCCCAGCAAAAGAGGGGAGATAATGGAGCCATGTGCTCGAATCTACACGTACCATTAGCTAGGCAGCCTCTAAACTTTTGGCTTAAACTAACGCCACCTTGCTACACTGACACTAATCATAGCTAGGCTTTTGCCCACCAATGAGGAAGCAACACCGCATGGTTAGGCACCCAAGAACAGTAGTCGCCATTCTGTGGACTAAGAATAAACTCTTCGTTTTTCTTTTCCTCTCGACGGGAATCACGGCAAGTGCTGTTGCACGCCATGTAGCGCTTTGGGAACGGTGCTCGTGAGACGTGTTGATATCTTAATACCGATGTAACTTATAATTTGTTTAGGTTCCGAAAAACTCTAGCACAGTCCCTATAAACATATAGAGTAAAGACATAAATTTTTATACACGTTCAGACTTTCTCGTAGAAGAATAGTAACCCTATATCGTATATGACTATTGACCAGAGAACTTAATTATAACTGAGAATAATATGAAATATCTAGTACTATCTGTTGATCTAATCACCTTCTATCTTTTCCCATCCGGCGTTAACCGTTATATAGTTGACGAAGCGACGACCGTTGTCCTGCGCCAAAAGTCGTCTCAATGTTTCAGAAGATAACCGTTTGACGGAAGTTATTGTCAGAGAGACGTGACGACCCGTTCGTTTGTGCAGCGGTTATTGTCAGAGAGAGATAATATGCAGTTATTAAGAATAAGCACACGTTCTAACCACTTTGTCATACAGACCCACGATGTACTAGGTCATCGTAGACAAACTAATTGGAGACAAACTGATCGTAGGAAGACCCACGATCAGAGGTGGTCGTAAGATAACTTACGATTATGAGTAAAGAGTGATTGTAGAAAATCTTACGACCATGTGGTCCTAGAAGGCTTCACGACCATATAGTCGTATAAAGATATATGACTAAGAAGTGGTTATGGAAAGACTTACGACTGAAAAGTGGACTTGAAAAAATTTACAACTATTCTATAAAATTTTTCACTTATCGATAAGAGGTATACTAGAAAAATATAATAACGTAATAATTAAAAAGTTATTATATACTCGTCAAGACGCCTGAGCCCTTTGCAGATTCCCGTTTCCGGCTATTATACTGCGCAATCAAACATGTGTGATTGGTCTCACGAGCTCGTGCACGAAGCTGGGCCGGTTTATTATAGGGAGTGTTCATTTGGTTTTAATTTTATGGTTTTTAGGTTTTTTATATTGTTTGAGATTTTTTCTGTAACTATTGTAAGTTTTTTTCGATATAATAAAATTTGTAAAAAAATAAAACAGAAAAACAGATTCTATTATCACAAACAATAAAAAATAGAAAAAGCAAAAAGCAAAAAACTAAAAAATCAGAAAAAAAGTAAAAAGTTAGAAAGCCAAAAGCGGCCACAGAGCGTGCCAGGTTACGCATCGAAAACGGTGGTGGATGCGTTTTGGCTTTTGGCTCAAGAATCAAGGTTCCCTGGTGGTCCAGGTTCAACCATCTCGCTGGTGCTTATTCCAAGTTTGGCCGTTAATAGTATTTATAGTTTGCCGCTCTCGTGAACTGCGCCCTGCCCCCTGCCCCCTGCTAGCTAGAGTAGTGAAACGCTTTGCCGGCGAGGCCTCTTTCCGGGAAGCAAGCCGCCTTGTTTATATTTCTACTCGTTTTTTTTAGTAGCAGCTTCACGCAGAAGCACAAGCACCGTGTTTACGGCTCTTTTTTTTTTCTGTTACGGGTGTAACTTTTGAATGCAGTCAAAGGCCGGGTTTTTTTCTTTCTTAAAGTTGATTTATGATTGTATTGTCCACAGTAACTAGTTTTTAAACGATGTATTTTTTAAGACGAAGTCAATAGAAAAACTATAGTAAAAAATATAGTGACTTCAGCTGTACCGGCTAAAGTCACATGCGACTATTTCTCTCTGCGTACTGTTTCTCGCAAACAGCCATGATTCAAATATTTAAGTCATAAACCATAAGCCATCAGCATAAAAGAATCCACCCAATATCTTTTATCTGGATTTTCTGTTAGAATTTTGAGATATCATGTGAGAAAGTACATATATTGTGTGATAATCATTGCCAAGTTTCTAGAGTTCGGATTTGAATCTTACTTAATTTGCATCTTTCAGAGGTTTTTGTCAGGAAAATCGGTTGAATCGCTAGGACCAGCCGGTCTAACCACTGCGGCATTGTTGTGACCGGGTCTTTGATGGTTTCGGTATGACCGGGGTGCGACAGACGCAGATAGTGTACATTATTTTAGACTCGAGAAGCTATTTAAAAAAAACGGGTTCAAGAAGTCGCTCGGAGAAACTGCTCTATTTATTTTGGTTTCTGGATAATCTAAAGCTAAAAGACAAAAAAAGAAAGAAATAGCACGTAAATAAATGCATATGATTTTACCTTGTTGTAAACAAATCCGTAGCACAATGACGCTTGTAAAACGCATAGTTGGACGAGGAAGAATTAGGCTGAATTTTTTCGGTTTATAGTTTATGACCTCTCTTAAATAAACATGACGGTTTTTCGGTCATTATTTTAAACTAACTTATCGAGAATTTTTTTAAATCGGTTTATTGATATTCGGTTCGTTTATACATATACTCATGTTAGATTCAAAAATTATAAATTATAGTCATAGATCATAAACCACAATTGAAAAAAACAAAATGATATTCTTACGCACTGAGAACTCCCTGAGTCCCGATTTCTTGTCAAAGTGGAGGCTGGGTTCAGGACATGGTCATAAGACCATTATAGTTGTATAAGATCAGTGCGATCCTACAAGATTAGTATAATCGCAATAAAATCAGTGTAGTCTTGTACGATTACATTGGCCTTATAGTCACGTTCTGAACCTAGCCTCTATATTAGTGCAACCAAACTAATTTTGTACGACCACATTAAAAAGTTGCTTGGAAGCATTCTACATTGGCCTTATAGTCACGTTCTAAACCTAGCCTCTATATTAGCCTCTATATCACTATTGCGTCGTGGCTCCAAAAGTTGCTTGGAAGCATTCGGTCAACTCGACGTAAAAAGCAGCCGGCCACGGGGTTACTGGCAACGGAGCGGCCGGGGAGCACGAGTACGGTGTGGGGTTGTTGGGCGTGGACGGTGCCCGTGCATGCGCTGTCACGGCACTTACTGCAGTGATCTGACGCATGTCAGGCCGTGACGTGCCTCCCGAGTCGTGGTGCCTCCTTGTCCTCTGGTTTTCAGTGTAAGTCGCCAGAAATGAAGAACTGAAATGCCCAGCTACTGTAATTTGTTGCAAAATTAACGTTCATATCTGTTGGTGCATAGAAACTGGGTTGTCGATTAGTCAGATCCGTGCCACACTGCTCCTGTATGCGAATGCGATGACTACCAAAATATAGAGTTTTTGCATATACAGCAGGTTTTAAACCCATACTTATAGAAATAATTGTATATATGCGATATTGATAAAAATAGTATTTTTATCGTCCGGTCAGCGGGTGGCAGCGGCGTGTAGACGACATGTAGGCCTGTCGGCCCGCCACTGGACTGCAAGTGGTCTGCTGCCCCACCACCGGAAGGCGGGTAATTAAACCGGTTAACCTGTCTGAATTAGTATTTTGTATTTAGTAATTGTTTAAATTTTTAAATATAGTAAATGAGATCAAAAAATTATGAAATTATATGTACAGCCTCCTGACACAACGTACTTTATTTTATAATTTTTTAGATAATTTTATTCGCTTTGAATATTGCTAAAAAATTTGTAAGATTATGATATTTATAAGAGTTGTTGCATATAGCAAATGGGCTCCAAAAAATTATGAAATTTTGTGTGCAGCCTCCCGACATAGTCGACCTAATTGTCTATTTTTTTACAAATTTTATGTGCTCTGAAGATGGACCGGAACCTGACCAAATCCGCGTTCCTCCATTGGCTGCCTGGCTGGCTCCCGTCCAGCCTGGCGCTGGCGTCGCCGACTCCCCTCCGTTTCCCTCCTCCTCCGCCACTGCCATCATGATCCAAGCTCTGTCTTCTTAGGCCCTAGGGTTTCGAACCAAGGAACCAAAGCGAATGGGAGCACCGAGGGAGGCAGCGGTGGGTGGGAGGGGAGGGGTCGGAGAAATTTGGGAGTGATGTACAAGGGAATGAAGCGAAGGAAGAGGAGGTGGGTATTCAAAATTGAACCACTTCTTTGCTACGTTACGGGCAGATATATTCAGAAAACGTTAAGTATTTTGGCTAACTATGAAAAAAAATACGGACCGAACAAAATGACAAATTGTGGCATGATGAGAGAAATAGAGTGAGAGAGCAAGATGACAGACTGTTGTAATAGATGGAGATGCATCCTCTCCTGGAGATGGATAGGTAACATCTGTTCCAAAGACTATTGTTGGCAAATTTGTCAGAAGTGGTATTCTCTTGTACAAAGCATCATCAACACAAATAAACTGGCAGAAAGATAATGTGCTTTTCATTTCAATGCATTATAGTCATTGCATGATTACTTCTCAATGAAAAAGGGGAATACTATCATAGCTGGCATCGACCAAATGAGTAACTACGACACAAATGTTCTTCATTCACAAGCAAGGGCTAAACAATAGGCAAAACTATTGACGAATAAATAATGCTAAAAAAGAACTAGAGAATAATGCGGTCATTTTATGCGCGTTGCCAGGGAAGCGAGATTCCCACTTAATATGGTTCGGGGGGCCTTAATCATATCATATGAAATCATAAAATCATTCTGGGGGGCCTTAATCCATATTTGTTACCTAGAATAGTCAAGTCATGCTAAACTTTTCATATTCCAAGTCACATGAAATCATGGAATCGTAATTTCCGAAACATAAAATCCTAACTTTTGAGACCTAAACCATTAATTTTTTAGATAATTTTAGAACATACAAAATTCTGGAAAAATTCTGAAATCAAGTCTACTATGTGAGGATCCTTAAAAAATATTTCATAATTTTAGAGCTCATTTTCGAAATTAAAAAAATTCTTACAAACACTACAATTAAATGAATTTTTGAAAAAAAAAATAGAAATGATAAAATTACAAAAAAAATTACATAGTTAAGTACTCTATATCCAGAGTCTCTAAAAAAATTCATAATTTTTTAAACTCATTTGCTATATCTAAAATTCATACAAATTGTATATCTAAATATATTCGCTAATTACAATGAAGAAACACTAATTAACAGGCTAATCAATTGGTGCACCGCCACCGAACGGCAGGCCCACCTGCCATCCGGTGGCCCAGCGGCAGGTCTACGTGTCGCCTGCACCAGCGCCGGTGCTGTCACCTACTGACTGGCGATAGAAACACTATATTTGTCAATACCGCACATATACATCTATTTTATAAATATAAGTTTAAAATCTGCTATATGTGTCAAAAACTCCAAAATCTACCACTTGCATCTTAGACGTAGAAGCATCTACACAGATTGACTGTACGATGTCAATTCGGGAACAAGAAAATCGCAGAAATGACCACGTTAACAATGAACTCATATCTTTCTTCTACGTTCTATTTCTCCCTATGCTTGTTGTATAATTTAGAAATTTCGTAGATCTTGTGCCACTCTATTCCCCGTCTCCACGATTTATTTGGTAATTTTCCACAAGCATTCGATTCATAACGAAGCGACATACTCTAATACAGGCGTGGTCGGTGGACAATTCTCCGACCCCCTGGTTTTGCCAAATATACTTAATATATTAAAGCTCGGGGAGTTCCCGGGAGTACAATACGCCATGTCATCTATTTTACAAAAAAAAAAATGCTCCGATTTTTTAAAGTTATATATAGGTCTTTGTTTTTTTAAAAAAACCCTCTTTTTTTTCTATAATTACGTATGGATCTTACTTCGGTTTTTCGCATACAAACGCTTGGCGCAGTGTAGCCTATATCTTCATGATAGCTAGCGCGACGTAGCTAGCTTTATGGTGCAGCGCGTACTTCAGGAAGCCTCAATTACATGTTTACCTTGCAAGTAAAGCTCTATGATCCACAGATCTTAATTAGATCAACAGTGATATGGAAAACGTAAAACTCAAGACAAGTTATGATCTTCCTCAAAATTTGCATGGAAATAAGGCTTTTCAAATGCTTTGGATTTACAAAGTGATGTTACACTTTGGCTCTCAAACACACAAAAACACACTTGCAAAAGGAGCCAATCAGAGCCCAGGGAAGGACGTCGTGTGGGCGACCCAGATGGCCAGAGCCTCAAGCAGATTAACTTTCTCAGATCCTTCTCCGGCGCCGACGGCCATCAGCGTTCTGCTCAGGTGAGATTGCCGGAGAAATCGAAATACTTTATCTCGTCAGATGGACGGTTCTTCAGATCTTTTTGATTCAGACCAAACTCTTCTCAGCCGCGCAGCTTGGTGCTCTGGCCGGTTAGCTCGCGACGGACACCTTCCTGGACTCTTGGTGCCCACGCCGCGACTCCGTTCTCGATGAGTACTGCTGCTCCCTCCGCCTGGCTGACTTGGCGGCCTGCCTGGCGTAGAAGGCGTCGAGCTGCATCTGCTCGTAGCGGCACTCCTCGCTGCAGAAGGGCGTGTCCCCTCTGTACATGAAGATGTCGCTGTCGCTCGCCAGCGGCTTGGTGCAGAGCGCGCACGCGTCCAGCGCGTGGCTGCCGTGCTCGCCGAGCGGCTCGGCGTCGAAGAAGAAAGCACAGGCGAGAGATGCCGCCATGGTGTATGTGCAGATAGTTTTCTACCAAAACGCCTTGAGCTAGCTTCGCAAGCCGTGCGCTGCTGGCTTGGTGCGAGGGAGGAAGTAAGGAAGAGGTGGGTGAGTTGTGCTCAGGCTGGAGGCTGGGTATATATGGTGCGTGGGGACGGACAGGGCGAGGGTGCTGGGGCATGGCCGCGAGAAAACTGTGGTCGGGTGCGGGCGATACCGCGCGCGCGCCGGGCGGGGCAAACCAGGAACAGGGACGGAGTGGTTGGGTTTTTCTATTCGCGCATGGGCCACGGCGCGGTGCAGTGGTTGGCTGGCTCGATGGCCAGCGCGTGTACGTGGCGCACGCACTTGGCTCCACCGCGACCAAACGACAGGAGTCGGGTTCATGTATGTGTGACGTGGCCGGGGGGTCCCGACCTGTGAAAGAAACAGAGAGATCGCTCCAAAACGTCACTGTTGATGTACCCAAAAACCGCGTGCTATCGCAGCTGTGGGATGGCCCGGGCCAAAAGGGCCGGTGTAGATATGTAAAAATACATATATATTTTTGACATAGTGCTCAGCTATAGCAAACATCATTATAATCAGTCCCAGTAGCCATATATATACATGGTCAGCCCGTCCAAAGAGGAGGCTAGTCCATTTCTCACACTCGTTATACTAGTCCTGTGAAATACTATTTGGCCAGTAGCCATAACAGTTGACGTCATCTATAGGGACGACGAGCAAGCCACGACCTTAAGAGAGGCAATGGTGCCTAAGAAGGCATCGGCGACAATGAAGAGAAAGCAGAGCACGGTGGCGGCAGTCGCTGAGGCCAAGGCCACGGGTGGTGAACAATTAGCGCCGTCACGTGGAACTGGCTCCGGCGCCAGCTCTGGCATGACTGTCGCCCACGACAATGACGTTCGCACCGGCGCTACCATCGACCACGATGACCGCATCGGCGTGACATCGACCCCGGCAACGACAGTCGCGTCAGCAAGGCTGCCCACATAGACACCCGCGCTAGTACCTCGAGCGACCCTAGAGCCAACGTGGGAGCAACAGTTGTCCGGGTCTTCTATTTTTATGTACTCCCTGATGGGGGCATCCCTCATTCTGCGTCGCTCCGTCCAAAATCATAGCAACTCCTCCACCCGTCCCCAACATCGCAGACACCGCCGAACAAGAAGGTATGGGATTAGCGGACAGTCTCCTTCAAATACCTACTTGTCAAATAAACACCAACATGACGTCACAAGTCTTGACACAAGCACTCCACACCATTTCATTGCAAAATAAAATTTACAAGTTGTGTAAGCACTCGATGCCATTTACATAGACACCGAAGGCCATGCACACATAGCCGACTACATGCGGGACCAAAAGACCTTGGAGTCACACCTGCAGATCTACGGGAGCGTCGGAGCCAAACACGCCACCTTCGTTCCGCTGGGGCACATCGTCAAGCCAAGCACCGAGGTCTCCACTGCCATGCAGGCTGCGCCTCATCGCGACCTTCACCGCGGCATCGCCAATATACTCCCATATCTGCTGATGGAAGGCACGGGCGTACCGGCGTATCGCGTGTAATGCCCTCGACATAGCTATGTTCCCTGCAAGCAAGTCCAGGTGCGGATTGGCCAGCTCATCCACGTGCAGGCAGCCTCGAAGATGAAACAACCCAAGGACCATCTAGGTTGTTGCAAGCGAGCAATGGTTTCCATAGGCTCGTGCGACACTTAAAGTGAGCGTTGAGGCTTCTCCAATCGTCTGAAGGCTGTATAGGAGGTCCTTGGGCCCAAACACTCAAGGAGGAACCATGATAGTGAGCTCGGATAGAGTGCCCTACATGGCTTCCACCGAACTCCATGCAGACAGGGAGGCGACACATAGTACGCGTTGTCTCACCGCAACCTCGAACGACAACCGAGCCTTTTCCTCTTCCAGCTTGGCGATCTACTGCAACAACCCCTCGCGCTCCTCTGAGGCCACGCACTGAGTCCGCTCCACCAAGGCACGCGCCTCAGCGATGGCCTTCGCGCCTTCGGTTTCAAGAAAGAGGATGCGCTTACACTTTGCTGCGCAGGCCGTAGCGGCATCCTCGGTGGACTATCGGGCGGCGGTAGCCTTCGCCTCCACAACAGTAAGTCGCTCATATAAATCTCTCTGTTTGTGGCACCTCACGCCTGTGCAGCATAGGCGATGGCAAGAGCCTGCAAGACACACCACGGTCAGCAGTCCCCCTATACGCATAGTCAACATATGGTCGTACAAGTACCTTCATCTCTGTCACTTCAAGCGCGCTCTCCCGGAGCTCCGACCTGCATGGAGATAGCGCACAACATTCCAGACCAGCGTCGGTGCAGTCCACAACCCCTTGGAATTCCCGAAGCACCTCCGGATAAGGGACGAAGTCCGCCACAACTAGCTACCAGGACTCAGAACCGATGGCCTCGGGAGAGGTAGGACCCAAAGACACGTCCATGGTGGCAGCGATAGCCAGGCTGTGAGCAGTTCCGTCATAGGTGCCCTATGCGTGCCCCAGAGATCAATGGCTACTAACACCGATGACAAGGTTAGGGAGCAAATCGGGGAAGCCTCATAGATCGCGATGGGAGGGATTTGGAGACGACGGTCGGGAGCTGGTAGCCCCTGCAGCCGTCAGATTTGGGATCATACAAGCACCACCAGCAGCGCCAACTCTGGAGCCTACTTCAGGGGTGATGGTGTACACGCCGCAGTCCGAGTCCTCCGAAAATGCAGCCACCACCACTCGAAAACCCGCGCTTGCGGCCACGGGCGGACACATACGAGCACGCGAGCAGCCTCCGAAGGTGCTTTGTCAGTTGTCACTATGCCCATGGCCACGATTGTGGGAGACTCTTGATCGCGCGTCGCTGCTCCAGCTAACAGGGAGGCCTCACGTGCGACCGCGGATGGAACTACACCGTTGGAGGCATCTGGGACTTCACTTTCCGCACCAACCTCGGGCCCCCCATGCCACTGGCAATGTCACCTGGGTCCTTTGTGGGGCTCACGGCGATGATGCAGCCAATGCCACCAACACGATGATCTGGCTTGGCCTCCAGGTCTACTAGCGGTTGTCTCCTCGGCCTCAATGGATTCCGCCAGCAGAGGCATAGAGCGCAACGACTGTGCCACGAGAGGAGAACGACCTCTTTGGGGAGGAGGAGAGGCCCCCACCTTCGCCCTTGTGGGCACTAGTCCGACCACCGCTAGGCACTGCACGCTCTAGTACAACGATACCGAGGGCTTCGCACACCCGGTTCACTAGCCCGAGGTTCACCTTCACCGATTCTCGAAGGCCATGCTCCTTGGCAATATATGGCCCGAAGAAAAAGGCCCTCGCACGCTCCACCTCCTCGAAGGTGAGTCCTGCCATGAATCCAAAGGTCGACACCCACAAGTCTCCGCGTGTGGTGCTTGTCATCGCGGTTGAGGGTCACTGGTGGGGACATGTTCAAGTTCATCAAGCACCTCGACCGCCTCAAACTACTACCACTCTACGCGGTGGTAGAACCAGTAACGCATCCAGTTCGACTCCCACTTCGTCCATGTCATATTCACCAGGAATAGCTTTCGTACACATAGATCAAAGCATAAAGTTCACGCTTCCCAAATTGGAGTCTTGAGCCTGTTGGAAGACTTAGGAGTTAGGGTTTACTATTTTAATTATTAGGCTGGTCCACCTATCAGGTCGCGGGTAAATGGACGAGACGGGTACGAGTGGAGCTCATCCATGGCCGTGCCTGTTTACCCGATAGGCAGATAGTCCCTCCCCATTTTCATGCCCGTGGGCAAAGAATACATCTCATACACGGCTCTATTAGGGTATTTACCTACGGGCACACGGGTAAACGGGCACAATTGCCATCCTTAGAGACCGGCGTTGAAGTTGGCTTCGAATACAACTGTCTTCGACTCTACTGGGTGGGGCTCTGTCTCATCGATGGAGGCAGCCGGACCGCGTCGCTGTTCGAGATCTTCTTATCATGCACCAGAGATCGGATCAGCTCTTCGGTCGCAAGACTCTGCCCCAGCACATTCGTGCACATGCCGTTCACTTTCTTCGGTGCATTCCATTGCTTGTTGGCCGTCGACGGATCGCATTCGACCAGCTCGTATTCCACCTCAGTCACTTGATGAAGCCTCGGCGAGGACGCTTATTGCCATGAGCCATTCACCAAAAACGGCGAACGACAGTGATTGGCGCGCTTGCAGGTGGGCTGTCGACGACACAGCAAAACGAGCAGCGCCGGCGAGAGCGGTGGCTACAGCAAAATGTGCGGGCGGCGGCACTGACTAGCGTATACAAGAGAAAAAAGAACGATAGTGGGGCCGGTGTTTTGCCAAGGGCCGTGGGTTTTAAGGCCGCACGCCTTTTCCCGCGTGTCCCTTGGGAACTCGTGTCGCACCACTTTTGGGCGCCCCTTGGAAACTCGCTGCACATGATAAGACGACACATGACACACCATTCGTAGGTGGACTCGTGCCCCTCGTTACAGCAACCGGCCATATTCAGAAAGACCAAACGCCTATGCCAATTTCTTATTGGGCCAAAGGGACGGAGGGGGCCAAAATGCCTGGGCAACATGGTTTCGGCTTGCGCCAGATGAAACACTTTACCATAAGAGACTTCTGTTGTGGGAATGGCCCCACTTGAATTCATTAGGCCTGTTGGGCCAAAAGACCCAGTATGGACGTGTTAAAATACATGTATACCTATGGTATAGTGCTCAGCTATAGGGGACATCATCTTAATCAGGCTCTGTGGCCATATATATACATGACCAGCCTGTCCTAAGAGGAGACTAGTCCATTTCTCACACTCATTAAACTAGTCCCCTAAGATTATGTTTGGTTAATAGCCACAACAATCACCTATCAACAAGGGAACTACCAAGAACAGAGCGCTGCTCGGGTAGCTAGTGCTGCCATGTACATAGCTCATTCAGGTTCCTGAATCAATCTGTTGTATCTTATCTAAATAATTAGAAAATGACATATACACGTACACATTTAGTAAAAAAGCAAGTATATGTGTTTTGTAAAACCTCGATGTCTTTACAAAATTCTCAAGCATGTTATGAAACGTGCACTCGTGCGTGTATGTGTGATGATGTAAGTAAGGTATAAGATGTGTGGGCGTCCATCTTGTACTTTTTTAAAAAAAGCAAGTGAACGAACAATGATAGATTGGAAATACTTGCTCGGCTTTTCACAGCAAAATATACCAATTGAAAAGCAATTGGCAATATATCAATTGGAAAGGCCTCTAGCCGGAATCGTGTGCATTAAATCTACATCATTAGGCAGCCTCTAAACTTTGGCTTAAACTAATGGAAACCTCTTAGGGCTGGTAATCAGGGCGCCAACCTTTTCGCCAACATTCGAGGCACCCACATGGTTAGGCACGCTAATAACAGAGAGCAATGCCCATCGCCTAGCATAGCATCAATACGTAAACTTTTCAAGAAAGAAAAGAAAAGAAAATTGTGGCGTCTTTTTTAGTGTGTGTCCATGTGGGAATCTTGAGAAGTTTGGTGCACGCACGCCAGGCAGCACCTTGTGAAGAGTCAGAGAGACGCTGCGAGGTCGGCACATATGCGGATCCTGTCTACGTAATCAACAAGCCGCTGTAAGCAATCCGTGCAGCCGTTGGTAATTTATTGGAAACTTTGGAGACAAGCGTGCTGATAATCTGTTGCCTAACCGAGAGATTGCCAGGTTTCGCCTCGGCAAACGTGGATGTTTTCGAGCAGACGGGGGAGGCACCTTTGCAGGCAGCGGCTTCGTCCTGGGAAGCGGTTCCTCGAGATCTGCGCCCAGCCTGTTTATAATTGGCTTGACGGAGAAGTATTGCGTGTAATCATTGACGTTTCTGACAAGTGATTGCTGCAAAATTACGAATTAACAGAGCGTTCACGGTGAAAACTTTTGTTAACGCTCGGCTCCAAAAGTCGATTCGGAGTATTCGGTCTCGAACTCTCGATCACACAGATGCTGGCTGCAGAGTAGGGGGGTAGTGGAGTACGAATAAAGTGTTGGGTTTTTGTTTGGGCGCGGACGGCGTCCATGCCGTACGTGCCAGCGAGCGCCTGGTAGTGATCGGACACATGTTCGGTCGTACGTCCAATCCATAGCTTCCAGCCAAGCCGTGACGCATCCCCGGATGGCGCCGGGACTTTCCGGTGACTCAGCGATGAGTAGTGAGACGTACAGAAAAACAATAGAGTTGGAAGTGTTCAGCGGATCTGACGTAGGACTGATAATTTTCTCCACTTTGGTCTTTTGTTTGTCACTTCACGCAGTAGCGAGTAGCAACGTGCTGTTCCTAGACAGTGATGCAGTTGTTGGACATGCGCAACACTTATTAGAAGTCAAATATCGCATATAAATGGTCATATAACACATCAAATTTTCAATTGTACTTAAAATCAACGTATAATAAAGCCGATCAATCATACGATAGCCTTATTGAAAAACAAGAAGCAGCACAGACTCAATATAGTGTAGAATATAGATGAAGCAACGAAGCAAACGGTTGTGCTGATGTGCGATGTCTATAAACCTCATTGCCACCCCGTGCAGGTGTCATCTGCGCAATGGTCCAAAAATTTGGCTCTCTTTTCGCTCCCGTGCACGCCGAGAAGTTAGGAGGCTCAATACTCTAACATAGCTTTTCAGAGGAGGGAGAAGACATGGGAGAGGAATGGATAATTCGGTTAGTGAACCTAGACATCTCTAGATCCTTTTAAGGATGCACGACAATTACTCTCCAATAACTGATGCCATTAACACGAATTAATCCAGTCATTTGAAATTGCATTCAAACATAATTAAGAGAGATAATACATGATTCAACAAAATTGACAAGGATAAATAATAATCTAATTATTAAGTCATTATATTCTCCGAGTATACCCTTTGTCGATAAAGGAGAAGTTTCATAGGGTAGTCGTAAGTCCTTCCACTACCACTCCTTAGTTGTAAGTTTTTCTACGATCATATAGTTATAAGTTGTTCTATAGCCACCTCGTAGTCATATACTTTTCTATGATCATTCTATCTCTGACAGGTTTGTCTACGATGACTTACTACATCGTGGGTTCGTCTGATAAGATGGTTAGAATGTGTGTTTATTCCTAATAACCGTACATAACCTCTCTCTGACAACAACCGTCGCACGATGAACGGGCCATCACATCTCTCTGACAGATAACTTCCGTCGGACGATTATCTCCCGATGCGTTGATGCATCTTTTAGTGCAGAACAACGACTGCCACTCCGCCCACTGTATAAAGGTTGACGTCGGAGGAGAGAGAGATCTGATCCGATCCGATCCAGTCCAAGTTAGAGAAACAGTAGTACCGCAAGACTTTTCGCATTATTTTCTTCCTCGATTGTAATCACTTCTCTGAGCAATAGCCACATAGGACGTAGGGTTATTATTCTCTCAGGAGAAAATCCGAACCTATATAAAAATCTATATATTTCTACTTTGCATGATCAAAATCTAAGTCTTTAAGAGATTTTTTCGAATCGAAACAAATCATACGTAAGATCGGTATTAAAACATCGACAAAAATAAAATGTAGATTTATTGTGCCACGAGACGTGCTATGACACGACGTGGGCGCTCGTCGTAAATCATGCGATCTTCATAGAAAAATGTGCAAATACGTGTATGTGTTTAGTCAAAGTCCTCCTTATACCATATGCCGCATGTTTCAAAGAGTGTCAATGACTTTACCATATAAATTTTTTTCTCTCCACTTTACTAGACAATATAATACTAAAGCATTCATACTTTGAAATTAAAATGAAGTGGGCCTCAACTCATGATCCAATTCCCAACAATTCCCTATTAATTACAGAGCAAAAAGCATAAAAGATGACAAAGTTTGATGTACTGAATTGTTGTTAATATACAAGTCTTTTTGATGTAAGTACCATACGAGGTGAATTTACACCTAGATTAGCAAGATACATCGTATCATAGCTGATAAATGAACTGCAACTTGAATTCACAACCTTTTGTGTTCAGACTTCACTTAAAATCTCAATTGACATTAATCTACCAATAAATCACGTCTAAACATCTGCTACTGAGCTTCATAGAGGATGCCCAACTCTACACCAAGGCAAGAGTTGTGCACAGCAGCACAGGCACGCTGATTTCTGTTAGATCAACGTGAGTTTGTTCAGGGGCGCCGATTTCTGTCTTAACTTGCAGAGCTTGCGTCGTTAAACAGTTCGGAAAACATATAAAGGAGTAGACAGGATATGACTTTGCTCAAAATTTAGGGCTAATAGAACCTCTCGAAATGCCTTGAATATTTACAGTGACAGTGCTTTTGCACACTGGCTCTTGGCCTCTCCCACACACAAATAAAAAAGAGCCAATCAAAAGGGAAAAAAAACGGTGAAGCTGGTTTGATGGCCTTCTTCAGGTCCACCCCCTTTTCTGCTCCGTTTCTGACCAAATCCATGATCGGCACAGCGCCGGCCGGCCAAGAGCACATCAGATCTCCCGCATCTTGCTTCTTCAACCAAGGCAAGCTCTTTGTAGCTACTGAGTCCTGCGCTGCTTAGCTCGCCACGGACACATCCGCCTTGCTGGACACGGAAGCTGCCGCCGTCTCGTGCCTACTGCGCTGCGTCTGCTGCTTCCGCCTGGTGGCGGCCTGCCTGGCGTACAAGGCGTCGAGCTGCATCTGCTCGTAGCGGCACTCCTCGCTGCAGAAGGGCGTGTCCCCTCTGTACATGAAGATGTCGCTGTTGCGGGGCAGCGGCTTCGTGCAGAGCGCGCAGGCGTCCAGCGCGTGCCGGCCGGGCTCGCCGAGGGGCTCGGCGTCGAAGAAGAAGGCGCAGGCGAGAGATCTTGCCATTTGCGCAAGGCGGGCCTTAAATTCGCTTTGCTGCGGAGAGGAAGAGGGAGGAGGGGGTGGGTGTGCTAGTTTCTGCTTAAGCTTAGCTTAAAACGAAGTGGACATGGCGGGTTTATATAAACCCACGAGGAGAGGTGCACGACAAAGCAGCGGTGACGTGGTGCTGAGCGGAAAGTCGAGCGAGTCCGTGGGTGGTTCTGGAGCCAGCAGGCGAGGCGGCCCACCGCCCACCGGCCAGGCAATACCAGCGTCAGCAGCAAGGTAGGTCCGTACTGATTTGATCCATCATTTCTTTATTATTTTTTTACCAGTTGTTGGTGGGCTCCACCTCCGGGAAAACGACAAGCGTGGGTTGCATCGACCGTACCAGCATGCACTCAGCTCGACGTGGCAAACAGCTGGATGGCTTGCGAGCCTACGAGGCTATTCGTTGGCCTGTCCTTTCCCAACCATGGGCTCTTTCAGGAAGAAAGCCTGAAAATTTTCCGAGCAAAGTGAATGAATGACGCGGTGGATCCGACCGAGGGATTGTTTGAAACGGTTGCAGCTTATAATTTTCTACTATAAAAAAATATTCTGTTTGAAAATTGATACTATAATAAAAATCAAAAACTGTTTTTAAAAACCGTAAAGAAGTGTTGATCTTCGTTTTTTCTTCCCTGTTGAAAAAGCGCCGCAAATGTTTTCGCCGAGATTTTCTCGGCGTTTTT
Organism: Bonia amplexicaulis; assembly: GCA_036346245.1. NCBI lineage: Eukaryota > Viridiplantae > Streptophyta > Magnoliopsida > Poales > Poaceae > Bonia > Bonia amplexicaulis. The sequence continues at coordinate 24,339,045 of CM070744.1, forward strand.
CCCACAGGGTGCATGCCACGAAAAAATGGCCTGATTGCAAGAACCGAAGCGCCGTTTTATCTTTCTACGTGTCAGCACGAGTTGTTCGTTCCGGATCGCTGCCCCCCGTGCTCGCTCCCCCAAGTTTTGAGTGTACTCGGCAACCGGAGTGGTAGAAGACGCGATTTCCGAAAGACCAAACGCTCGTAGTTACACTCAGCCCATACTAACATCCGGCCCAACACAGGAACGCTCAGGGTAGTGTTCTTCGCGCCAAGGGGAGATTGACCCAAAAGTAAGGCCCAGTTAGAAGGCCCCAATTTGCTGTTTCTTGCTTTGCTTATGTTGGGCCACATACCCTTTTCTTCTGGCTGGTCCATAAAAACGTAGAGCCTTTTGGGATACAATCTAAAATATTGTACTCCTGTCCGCCATACTCTACCGTTGCTTAGTTCCTGGGTCCATAAATCATAATCCTGACTAAATAAAAATATAAAGAGGCCGAAATTATTCCACAATGAACGGTATGAGCCCGTCCTCTCCAGAATGACGCCGCAAGTTTATGAGCCGAGTTGGAATAACAGCACTCCAGCAACTACAAAACAGATCAGATTTGCAGCACCTCGGTGGCCGCTGCCTACAACTCTACAAGTATTCAGCATGCTCAGAACTATTGTGAATCTCACTACTTCAAAGAAAAAATTAGTGGTGATAATTTATCTGCCACTCCTCTCCTCTATTCATATAAAACATCATGCCGACATATAGGCCTCACCCTCCTCCCTTCCCACCCCCACCTGCTCCTCCTTTCTCTCGACTCTGCCGCCCATCTCTGTTAGAAATTTGTATATTTCCTTAATTCCAAAGTATGCATGGTTTAGTACCATATTGCTAAGACAAGGTGAGGAAAGCTAATTTATAACATAGAGTCCTCACCACTCCTTCAATATGGATAGAGATGGTATGAGGATGATTCTGTCTAGTCACGCGCGCGCGCGTATTAGAGTATTTTCGCGTGAAAATCGCGTAACTTGTGACGTGCGACCGTGCCGTGACGTGGCGCGCCACCTGGCAAACCAAGTCTATCTTTATTTTTACTGAACCCTACACCACACTCTCTCTCTGTTTAAATGAGATTCAAACATTTGAATGAGTCAGTTACAAGTGAATTTACACGGTTTAATTTATAATTTGATGATGCAGGTACCAGTGCATAATTCTGTTTAAAACGCAGCAGTTATTAGTGAATAAGTGCAACGCCCTTAAAAAGGCCTGGAGACGTCCAGGAAGAAAGCCGAGAGTTTTGCACTTCCATTCTTCCTCTACTTTCTGCTCTGCGATATTTGCGCTGTTGTGCTGTGCCGTCTGAACCTCGTCGACTTTTCTTCCCGGCGTGCACCTGGAAGGAGGGAGAGCGGCTATCTCCAAACCTTTACCGCAGAGAGTTCCTGCACGGGGCAGCAATAAGGTTTCAGGCGGCGATGTCTGTGACCGCTCATCGTGACCGCATCTTCTACGCTCGCCTGCGTCTAGACTGCGTTGCTTCCTGTTCTTCATGAGGCGAAAAAGTAAGTCGTTCGCGCGTTCGTTCGACTTTGTTACTATATTTTCTTGCGTATATTCTAAATTATGATGAGTAGCCTGCTATTAGTAGTAAATTTTACATCATTGGTTTATTGTATTTGCCTCCTAGTAAAATTTAGAATTAAAATATTGCCCACGTTTCGAACAATCTCTCCTATCCGCACGCCTCCTCCTCCTTCCCTCCCCACCCCGCGCCACCGCCGCCTCCTCCCCACTCCTCTTCTCCGCCCACGGTCGCATTCTCCTCCCCACCTCGCACCGCCGCCTCCTCCCACTCCGCGCCACCGCCTCTCCCTCCATCTCTTCTCTCGCTTGCTCGCCGCAGTTCTTCCCTCTCCACCACAAGTGGAAAAGACGGCGGCGCCGACGACAAGGAGCGGTGGCTTATCGAGGGCATCGTCGGCGTCCAACAGAACACCTTCTACATGCACCATGCCCTCGTAAGCCCCAGGAAAACCCTAAATCCACCCCGACCATGGCTTCTTCGGCCCATGTCCACTCACTTACTTGCCTTGGTTGGCAATTTGGGTGCAGGATTTGAATAACCTCAAGGACGCGCTCAAAGTTCTCAACGCAGATGCTCTCCGAGTTGCGCAACTAGGGGCTCTCCCCGCTCAAGTAAGCGATGCTCACCTCGCCGGCACCCACTTCTTCGCTCCTTCGCGATGTCCGTGTCCGACAACCTCAGTGTACTCTTACCAGTCATCTCAACGCCCTTGCCCTCGACAGCGCAGCAGGGCTCCCTGGTCGTCGTCGCCAAGGTCAAGGTGTCCACACCTCAGGCCGACCGCATCGCCCGCTATGTCCACCTCCGCAAGAAGGTAGTAACCCTACACGAGGATGCGATAGCCTCCGTTATTTTCTTCTCTTGGAAACGCCCAGCCATTTAATTAGAAGCACGCAAGCTCGCTGCGTGAAGTCAATAAGGTGAGAGGTGAGGGCAATGCCATGCCATTAACATGTTCAACAAAATACCTTTTTGGCAGCCGTAGCTTAAAAGGAGTAGCGTTAAATTTTTGAACGTCTGTGGAGCTGTGTAATTTGCCACTTTTATCTCTGGTTAATGCCTTCCATGGTTAGTTAATTTTACGGAGAAGTGCCTTCCATTGGATGTGTGCAAGTCAAGAGATTGCAATTTAGATATGGGAAGTAGGTGCATATGCTGATATACTGACGTGCATTCTGAGGGCACTATATACTTTTAAAATTGTCATTATGCCAAATCTGCCCCGCCTGGCCGCCTCCCTCCACAACTCCACCAGCTGCTGAGACTCGCGCGACGCCCCCACAAGCCATTTTCCGCTGTCCCACAAGCGCCGCCCTGGCAGATTTGTGCCCACCTGGCCGCCTCCCTCCACCTCCACTAACTGTCGAGACTCACGCGGCACCCCCACCGACCGTCTTCCACCGCCCGCCCTGCCTTCCTTGCTCGGCTGCCCCACTAATCACCGATGGCTTCGGACCTTTGGTCTTTGCCTCTTCAGCTCGGGACTATCTTAGCCTCAAGGCCCCTAGGTACTATTCATGTGGTGTGAATGTGGATTGTTTCTTGCTGCTATTGGTTATGAGTCTTGTGGACTAGTTATTACTTTGTGGGCTAAACGATTGAGATAAGCCTATGTATAGTAATGTGTCCTTCTCTCTCCTAAGGGGTGGGTGAGGCGAGCTACCGACCGGTCTGCCAGTTGACGGGCGGAGAAGGGGGGCTTCCTCCAGCGGACCCCCCGCTGGATTCGCCTCTACATACAACTATTAAAATTAATTACTCTGAAGATAGTGCATTACTTTTAGAAAGGTTTATGATGCAGTGAAGGTAATGCATACTATTCCTATGGTTGGTGGCTTAAGCCCAGTTTATTTTAGCTTTAGCTTTTGTCTTTACCTGATGAACACATTGGGTTCTTAATTTTGGATTTGGTTCTTTTTATTGCTTTTGCTTTTTTTCTTTGTATTGTCTATAAAGATATAACATTATTTTTATTTTTAATTAAATGATTAAATTTATAATTATTATTATAGTATAATTTTAACCAAAAGTTAACATTGGAAGGCAGCAACTGTAAAAAAACCCCGAAATGAACGAACAAACATAGTGCTGCTCCTCACCAAAATAGGTGTTGCGGACGCTGATGCAGCCGAGGACGGACTCATGGAGAGCCTCGGTTTGCCTGCGGGCTGCGGGGCTTGAACCTTAGGACGCAATCCGCGGCCGCAACCGTCCGATATGGCCTTAACGTACCAGATCAACACGGGATTACCTTCATCACTGAGACGATTTTTTGCAAAGAACCCCGCGCGAGCCCGAACCTGCCGCTACAGTAACTAACTTTAAAATAAATATATTTTAAAAATAAGATTTATAAGTTAATTATAGTACAACGATTCCATTTATATTGGTCTTTTCCTTTGTACTTTTTATTACGGACAGCTAAAAGCCTATAAGCTATAAAAAAATAGCCCCTACGCTTACCACGAATCAACGATGGTACGAACGACTAAAAAAGACTGATACGAAATCAAAACGTGTCCATTCGAAAAAACGCGTTCCACTATATACGTATAGAGATGACAACGGGCACAAACTCGTTGGGTTTTGCTATCCCAAACCCGTGCCCATGAAAGTTGGACGTGCCCGCTAAAAAACCCATGCCCGTAACGGCATGCATTTTTGTCCGCACCCATGCCCACTCGGTAACTGGTACCACGGTCGCCTGCGTGCGGACAACAAATTGTGCGATTGCGAGACGGTGCGATGCTTAACAAGTCAACAATAAGTTCAATTTATATGCTAGTATGCATGAAACAAGCAACGACAAATCCACAATGCACATCACTAATTCACTCCACCAATTCTCAGTTAATAGTTCACTAGTATAGCATATCATTACAAGTTCACAGTTCACAACTCAGTTAAAACCAAAAGGAGAGACATCAACTTCTCCTTGTACCTGACTAATGGGCTATGGGTTGGGCTAGTTTGCCTGGGAGGCTGGGAGCCTAGGATTATAACTCCTATGGATCGGGTTTATATTACCCATGAGTTTACGGGTTTGGGTACTATAGGAACGTATCTGAACCCGACAGACCCGATGGATTGGTCTTTTTGCCCATTAAGAGACCCATGGGTTAGGAAATTGACTTAGATCCATACCCTAATAGAGTAAAAACCCACCAGGTATCAGATTTCGGGTACCCATTGCCATCTCTACATACGTATCTCTTTCGCTCTAAAAAAAGAATGGCGTTCCGTCTCCGGGCCTCGTGGGTGTGTAACTTGCGTTTGAGCTCGTACGCTGCCTGGCCGGGAAGGCCGCACGGTCCAGTCGCCCAAGCGATCCATCCGGCCGCGTCGTGCCGCTGCGGCAAAGCCTCCTGCCCACAAGCCCAGGCTGCGTTACACTCCTGGGCTCTGGCAGTGTGGGGACAGGCTGCCCTGCCGTTCGTTAGCCGAGCCATGTCTGGCAGATATGGAGTCCGTGGTCTGGGATGTGTTGCCGCGCAAACACTGTGCCAAGTTTCACTCGAGCCCGCGAGGTGGTCCGGGAAATGTTTCAGGACGGATTTGTGCCATCTAAGATGACAAAAGAAACCCAATAATACATATAAGATAAACCACTGAATGGTCCTTTATAGGCCATTAACCCGTTTGTTCTCCTACGAGACCTGGCCCAAGAGGGAAAAATTGAGCCCAAATGTGACATATATAAGAGGGTACGAGCGCAAGTGTTGGGATTTGGGAATATAGTCCCATGTTGGTAGTTAGAAGCGAGGTTCGCTAACATAAAATTGGGAAGTTAATATGACTCGTACGTCCGACAGAATAAATTGATTGGATGTCTCACTCGATCACTTCACTCGAGCGCACACACTTCACTCGAGCGCAGCTCCTCTCCAAACCCCACAGCCTCTCTCCATTCCTGCTCGCCTCCTCTCCCACCTCCTGCCTCCCACCCCAATCTCAAATCCCCCAGATCCATCCTCTTACGACCGTATGCAGCCCAATCGCTTCATACATGCGGATCCGCAAGTACGCCTCCCACCTCCTCGGCTTTGTCTACTCGCCCAATCGCTTCGCGCATGCGGATCCACAAGTGTGCCTCCCGCCTCCTTGGCTCCGTCTACTCCCCTGCGGCACCAGTGCCCCGATTTGAGCTCTTGCTCCTGCCCCCGCCGTCGGCCCCGAATCCCGCGCGGGGGCATCGGCTTCGTGGTCGCAACTGCCACTTGGGAGTCAGGCAAAGTCAATTACAATCTCCGCGAGCTCCATGGCATCCTGACCTCAACTGCCGATAGCGGCCTCGTGAATGTTGCGCCTCTGTGTGAGGGACTGAGGGCGAAGACGCCGGATGCAGAGTGACCGAGACCCGGAGACCGACTGATATTTCATTCACCCCTGAGTTCGTGACCGAGACACCGAGTGGACCGTGGGCTAGAGACTGGAGTGAAAACACTGAAAAAAGAAGAGGGCAGGTCGGCAGTTGAGTCCTTCCAAGGCATGAAAAATCGCAGAATAAATTTGCCTCCTGAAAATCGTGATTCAAGCTAGTGGTATGGTTCTTTTATTTGAAATGTTCATGATCATTTAAGTACTTAAGTACAATTTGCTATTGTATTACTAATTTTTTTATTTTGATGTACATATTGTTATCTACCAGAATCATATTTACATGTTTTTGAAATTCACTTGCTATTAGCGAGGTACCTCCGTTGTATCTCTCTTTTTACTTTGCTTCTATTCATGTATGAAGCTATGAATTTGATTGCACAAGAATACAAAACTATATTTCTTACAAAGTAGTTTAGTCATTCGAGGTGTAGAACCAACAATTCTATAAAAATTGATGATCTAGCATAAGAACATATAATTTTTGAGCCCACCTTTATTTTTTATTTTGGATTCGCTGCTGGGCTAACTCGTTATCCATAGTCTTCGCTTGCGCCATCTGCAGGCGGGAGAGGAGGACCGCGTTGGTGGCCGTGGACGAGCCAGAGGCCGTTCTTTAGCAACCGGGTCATGGCCTACTTGACCCAACAAAATACTCTTCTTTGTCTGAGACGGTCCATAAATAAGTGGCGCTACATGTTGGCCTCTTATATCGTAACTGGGCCTTCCTGAAATAATTATAAATGGGCCTAAAATGTGAGATGTGTTTGCAATTTGCTCTCCTCTGTTCTTTCCCTTCCATCTGCATCCTGCATACCAGTTCCGTGTGAGCCAGAGATGTTTGGATCAGATTGCCATTGCTTTCTCTTGTTTTGGTGAACAACTTGCTAACAAGTTTGGCTGGTTTCGGTTGAACATCGTTCATAAAGTTTGCACCTACCTAAGTTCGTGGTGGACCAACCGAAATGGAAACCTGGAGAATTTTTCCGTGTGGATCCAAGCAAGAAAGCCCTTGTTCTGTGACAGCATTTGCGGGTGATGTCACAGGGGAATTAGGTCACTTACGCTACAGAGATCACATCGTGTCATCTTAAGAAACCGATACTGGTACACGCATGATTGGATGTATTTTCCCCAAGAATGAAACCTTACTTGTTATGCTGGTCTTAGTACATCACTGGATTGACTAATCATCGGCACTCTGCGGCCTGACAGCCAAGCAACTTCCATGGAACACACTGTGACGGTATGAGGAAGTCCACTCCAGTAAAACTTAGGCAACTGCAATGGTTTTACGATGCTTTCTTGTAGATTCTTGCTCTTATCAGTATTTCATCCAATTTATTTGATGTGTATCGGCAACTGAAATACTCTATGCCAGTCATCTCGAGTACTGGATGAGAGAAGAACTGCTCGACTCTCTTTTTTCGATTTTGGTAGCTACTCCATTAGAAAGTTTGAGGCTTAGCGTCATCATGAAAGAAAAGATCAGAAAGGGTAAAGAAAACAGGGGAAAGGAAATGCCAGGAAAGGACAGTGCAACTCATGCTATCATAACTGGGGGAAAAGTGAATGCCATTCATCACCAAGGCGCCAACCCTTTGGACATGTTCTTTCCTCCGAAGCTGACGACTTTTGGTTTTTGTTATAGTACTTAACTTTCAAACGGAGTATTTTCTCAAGACGGAATCTACAAGTTAACGATGTACACGTTAAAAGCCTAACATCTGTATCATCCAAAATCACAAGTGAATATCTATCTCTCCGTAATATGTACCGTAAACAACAAAATTCAAAATTTTCAGTTAAAAAACATAAACCGCAGCCGTTACCAAACAGTCCCTTTACTCCCTTCTTCCGATATGGCTCTCAAAACTGTGGCCACGAATATAGAAAACCAATTGATAAAATCAGCATGCTAAAGTGTGCAAGCCAAGCAACGTTGTGCGCTTTCTTTGCTTTGGGGTTAAAAGGCACGGGCTCCTAGCTCCTTGATCCTTGGCACTAACGAAAGACGCCTTGCCAGGATTGGTGCCAAGACTTCACTTGTCAGATGGTACTCCATGCCCAATTATAATTATCAATCTCTGTGACGCTTGTCGAGTGTCAACTAGTACTGAATTAGTCATCGGTACAAACATTAATACTCATCCGCACGACCTCTGTATACATGTGCCGCCGCCGGTGGAATTAGGAGCTGATTTGAATAAATGCAGATCTAGGAGATTATAGAGTAACAGAAATTCATATATGATTTTTGTCAATATAAATGAAGTTAATAAAGTATGTACTACAATTAACTAGTAGACACTATCTTGAAAAAATACTCCATTTAAAAACTAGTTACTGTAGAAAAACCGAAAAACAGCTTTTAGAAGCTGAAAAGAACATGGCCTATGGATCTCCAACTCATCCTTAGCATTGCAACACGTTGATCTATGATGATGTAACATTTTCTGAATAATAATAATCCTTTTCTTTTGGGTTAGTTTCTTTCTGCTTGCAAATTCTTGCTTGATGGCACGTCATAACGGCATCTAGTGAAAGATGGGACCCACGGTTTGATACGCGTCTCTGATAAAGTTCATAAATATTGGACACGCAAATTAATATTTGGTGACATTGCAGCATGTACGAGGTCACAAGGGGGTGGTGCTTTACATTACTTTGGTACTTCCACTGATCCGACGGCTTTTATTGGTTTTACCGTTTGGTGAAATTTGTACCGTACTAATCCAAGCATTTCCATGGGCCTTCTTTTTTTTCCTTCAGTTTATATAGCTTTTACATGTAGTTTATAGTTTTTGAGTTATTTATGAGAGAAAATATGAAGTAATAGAAACTTGTGTACCGTTTTGACCAATATAAATAAAATTACTATAATATGTACTATAATTAAATTATAGATCACGTCTTAAAAACACTTAAAAAGCCGAAAATCAGTTTTAGAAACTAAAAGAAAAGATCCATGGTTACATACGTAGATTCGTTGTGCTAGCATGCTCGTTCGGAGGATGGCTCCATCAGGGAGTCCAGAAACACAATCGCTGCAGAATTATGCATATCTAAGATGGGATTGGTCGAAACAATGGTGGTGCAATTAGTACTTGTCGGTCGGTTTATACTTTAGTCCTACGGAGCAGTCTTTATCAGTAAATTTCGCTGTATAGTTCCTCCGTTGTATGAATATGCTGTGACGTACTAGTAGTAAGATTGCATAATTGGAAGAGATTAAAGTAGAGCGCAACGATGCATAAAAAACTAGGGAGAAACAGAAGGAGCACACAAAACATTTAGCAAAGCAAAACTTACGAACGATTATTATTTCTCAAAAATCATGCCGCCGCCTCCTACAGTAGCCACCGGACGCCGCTCACCTCTCCTCCGCTGCCACCTCTCTTTTGCTATATATCACAATTTCTTTCCCGTCTTCCACCACCCGTGGTTGCCCAAAATTGACTCATGGAGCCTATTCTTTTTGGCTGAAGCTTATGTTTTTTGGCTGCGGTTTGTGGTTTTTGAGCTGTTCGTGTGAGAGATTACAGAGTAACAGAAACTCACGTACGATTTTTGCCGATATAAATGAAGTCGATACAGTATGTACTACAATTAACTAGTAGACCTTATCTTAAAAAGATATCTCGTTTAAAAGTTAATTACTATAAAAAAATTGAAAAACAACTTTTAAAAACTGAAAAGAATAGATCCGTACCTCGCCCACCAGCTGTTACCCATAGCTTGCCTCCAATCCCATGGTCGCCGATGGTTGGAGATGAGGAAGATGCCACTCTAGAACAAGAACCGCGACGCCGATCCAACGGTGAAGAAAGTGACCTTTAGATAACGAAAAATAAAGTGATCTATAAAATAGCAATAAAAAAGAGAGTTGTTACCACTACCACCATTTACTCGAGGCTTCAAGTGTCACGCAAATCTTTCTAGTACATGGCACTGTGGCAGTAGAAAGTAGGGTACAATTACAAAGTAGAAATACAGACGTGGATTGGTTTACAAACCTTGACCTCTTCTTTCCGGGGATCTGGTACACCCCACCACGGCACCACTATTTACTTCCGGCCTCTTCTGCCTCCGCACCTCCACCACGCACTCCAAACAGGCCCGTACCAATAGCAGGAGCAAAGTCCTCAACTGCACAGGGCCACCAAAAAGTTAGGGACCTCTAATTTTGATTTACATTCGATTACTGATTGTTAATATCTTGAGAAAAATACTTTTACTCCTGTATTCAAACTTGTGTGAGATAAAGAGTTAATTAAATAGGAGCAAATTTCAGAAACCCTAAGTTTCGTGAACCAGGTGGCAGAAAACCACATTTTCGATATGTGGCAAAAAACCTAGGTATTATGGTCTTATAGTTTCACAAAATCTCACCCCTAGCATGGTGCCCCTGCTTCGCCGCGCGCTCTGCTAGCTTTCTGCCTATGCTCATGGTCGTGCCGCTGCTGCTGGTCACACTGCTGTTGCTTATCGCCGTGCCCATGCTCTTGCTCCCACACCCTCGGCCATGGCGTCATGGATGCAGTTGAGTGCGTGCCTGGCCAGAATGCCACCGCGGCCGCATTCGGGTTTTTGAGCGCACAGATGTCGCCATCGCTACTGCCGGGCATGGGTGTCAACGTGCAGGCGAAGCAGGATGCGTAGGATCGGAGTTGGTAGAGCATGCGACGAAGCAAGGGTAGCGTTATGGTTGACGCAACGCAGTGGCGCACTGGCTGTGCACAGGCGCAGCAGCGGACCAGAGGCTTAGGCAAACAACGGTTGCGGTGCTTCGATGGGGTTCCGGCGAAAGAAAGGCGAGTATGGCATAGAACGTGACATAGGGAAGACTATTGTGGGTTGATGACTGCGGGGGATCACTGGATTTGATAAATTCAGTGACGACGATACTATGACAAAGATGGATTCGATTCCAGCGAACGTCTATGAGAAAATAAACTTAAATTAGGGTAGTGAGAAACATGAGGTGGCGAGGTTGGAGTCCACAGAAACTCACCAGAGATGGAGATCGAAGTGGTGAAACGGCGGCCGAAGCTCGAGAAGAAGAAAATGGTGCTAGGAGTGGGGTTTTGTGAAACTACAATATTATAATACCTGGGTTTTTTTGCCACATGCTGAAAACCCTGTGGTTTTCTACCATATAGACCACGAAACCTAGGGATTTCTAAAATTTGCTCAACTTTGTTATTGCCTTCTTAGTTAGAACTTCTCCATCTCTCTATTGCTCTTTCATTCCTCATTTGCTTTCACACAACTACTGTTCTTATATATATATATATATATATATATATATATATATATATATATATATATATATATATATATATATATATATGATGATGATGAGTGTTTTATGCACCCAGGTGCCTAGGCACCCATATCAATACCCGTTAATTTGCTTTGAGATTCGCAACGTTTGATATGGGTATCTTCATATACCCATAAAAAGTATATTTGAGATGTCAAACTCCGAAAAAAATTAAATTCAACTTCAGTTTAATTAGTTTGAACTATTTTTATGGTATATACTCACTTTAGTCGCATTGAACTCAAAAGTAATTCAAACTAGTTTGAACTGAGTTCAAAACTTACTTACCATAAATATATCAAGGGTATAAAACATTTTCATACCCAAACTCAAAAATATTATTAATCATACACAATTAACTCCTATGCTCCTAATTCTTTTCCTTCCAACTAACTTGTGATTTCCTTATAATTCGGATGGCGGTGATGAATTAATCCACTCCATTCTCATCTATTCATTATGGTATTATTTGTGAACTCTAAAGCATAATTTATGTTGGATGTTGATAAACATCACCCGAATATTTTCTTCCTAACTATCATCTAGATTTATGATCATCCGGCCTCTCGATCCAAGTGTCCTAGTATCTTATTACAAAAAGCATAAGATAAAAAAAGAACTGAAGAGCTAATGTTAGGATAAATAAAAAATATTATTTTTTATTTTAGTAATTGTTTTTTCTAAACTGTGGCACCTACTCCCCCATCTTAGGTACATCCGTCTCCAAACAACCCCACAAAATAAAAGGCGGCGAAGACCTTCGTTCCCTCACGGTTAAATCAACTGCTAGCTAGGCTTCGTCATGGCATCCTCGGTCCCGTCTCTCCCGCCGCCGTCCGCCGGTGCCGCAGACCCCATCACCTCCTCCTCCTACCCCGCTTCGTCCTTCCTCCCCTCCCTCTTCATCATCGCCGCCCTCCTCGCTTTCTTCTTCCTCGCCTCCGTCTCCATCCATCTCCTCCTCCGCTTCCTATCCCGCTCGACACCTCCGCCACTTCCTCGGGCGCACCGCGAGGAGCCTGCCGGGACGGTGGACGCTGCGGTAGGGCCTGCTGCAGAGGGGAAGAAGGAGGAGGTCTACGAGAAACAGCGGCTGATCGAGTCACTGCCGCTGTTCACTATGGCGTCAGCGCTTGCGGCGATGCCGAAGAGCTCCCCGGACTGCGCCGTCTGCCTCTCGCCGTTCACGCCGGACGCCAAGCTGCGGCTGCTCCCCGCTTGCCGGCACGCGTTCCACGCCGCCTGCGTCGACGCATGGCTTCGCACCACACCGTCCTGTCCGCTCTGCCGCGCCACCGTCTCACTCCCCCACCCCTCGCTCTCCGCCATCCTCGCCGCCGAACAGCCACCCCGCCGGTGCCAAGAAGCAGAGACCGTTCCAGAAGCTTCCGCGTCGAGATGGGAAGCGTCAGCAACAGCACCTCGTCCACGGCCAGCGGCGGCAACAGCCGCACCACCTACTCGCTCGGCTCCTTCGACTTCCATATCGACGAGGAAGTCGAGGCCGTCGTGTCCCGCGTCGCGCGCGCCGCGGTCAGGGCCGCCACTCTCAAGGAGGAGAAGCCTGCTACCGAGGAGGCGCCGTTGCCACCTGGCGAGGCGGTGGCTGAAGAGGCAGGGTCGTCGCGTGGTTGGCTGCGGGAGTACGTGGACCGCCTGGCCACCTCGGCGTTCTCCTTCTCTGGGCAGTGGAGCTCCCAGTGGAGCCAGAGCCAGATCCACCAAAGCCACAGGCAGGAGGAACCGTGGCTGTGGGACGCGGAAGCAGCGGCGATGTCGGCGCCGGGGTCAGACGAGGAGGAGACGCCGTTCATGGCGCTGTACCGGTGGATCGCTGGGGTATAAACGTAATTACTGGAAGTAATGAGGACTTCTATGTTAAGTTGGCAACTTTGCAGGGTTTGGCCTTCAGGTGAATCCAATGTTTTGGAAGCTTTTCGATGCAAATGGTAGGCGTAAGCAGTTGCAGTCTTTGCACATAGACATAGTTTATCCTCGGAGTTCGGATTTTGGAAATCGAGGAAATAAGAAGCCAGACCAGTGTAGAAACCATGCATGCAAAATTGTTCTTTTTCGTGGACTAGTTTCCTGTATCTTTCTGTGTCCTGGGATGTAGCTGTGTCATGCACTCATCTGTGTCACGACTCACACAGTGTCACTGACAGGTACCACCATATAGTCTTTCCACGAAGGGGCCTGATGGAAAAGATGTCATGTCCTGAGAGGAAAGAATTGGTCATCAAGAGTGCGTTCAAGCATGGCTTGATATGACGACCGGTATTTTTACTAAAGATAATAACATTAGCTAGCGAATTATTATTTATTTAGTTAATAAAATATTATTTTAAAAAATAATAAGTCTATCAAAGTGTTACAACAGAATAGTAATTAGAGACAGAACATACTATTACATAAAAGTAGCCAAGCAGGGCTAAAGTCCGATACAAATTATTTGAGCTAAATTATTACAATACCAAAAATACCAGACTAGTCCAAATTCTAATTATACAAGGAGTACCGAATATAAATGTAATATATTAATATTATAAGTACCCCAGGGGTTGAGATCATGCTTCCTCTTAATCTCTAGTTGTCCTAAGTCTTGTATAAGGAGTCAACTTCATATAGCTCGTTCTCAACACAATCTCCCTCCCTCTCGGAATAGAGCTCTTTTGAGTAGGCCTCATCCACCCCAAGTAAGGATCCAAGTTGGCTATCCTCTAAACAAATGGTGGAATAATAGCAACAGTGAGTACATAGTACTCAACAAGGTTATATAACAAAGATGCATTATATGCTCATAAACTAACTTTTGCTGAAATATCTTGTTCTCATGCTCATTCTCATTCTCATATAGAAAATACATATTTTTAGGTTGTGAAGAATTTCAGATTATTAATTTAAAAATCTACTGAACACTCGTATATATAGATAAAAACCTCCATTGGTTCCCATAACCTCCAACCCAGCAGATAGGCATAAATTCATGATTTATATAGCATTGCGCAAGCTTATACCACTTTACCCATAGTCACTCTGATTCTTATAACGAATGGATCTTCACATTTCCTTAGATACGATATCCAAATCAGAGTACGCAACTTTTACCTCTATCTCAGTATATTATACCTCCACTTAGCTACTTATAATTGTTGGTCCGAGGAGGTTAATCAACTTCACCCGGCACCCTCTCAATCAGAAGATAATCGTTGGTCAGATTATCTCTTATGGTCCAATGTCCAACTGAGATCGCGCCTGACACTCTACATCCTAATATATGCGTCGAGCGTATCTTTTATGGCCTAAAAGTCCAATTGAGAACTTGCATTGTTCCTTCATAGATAAATCTACTTATCCAGTTGTGGAGTGCATAATAACCTCAATAGAGTTACTGATTTTGCTCATCATCAGACAGAATAATGGTTGATACAACCAATACGGTCCATTACATGAGTGAAGTTTATAAATCCTTATATTTTATATCTATGCAGATGGTCGATCCCAACCTTGCCCTCTTGTTACATGTCAAAGGCACCCTTTGCCCACCCTTTATTTATCCTTACTTGTTAAGTGCTCCTTCAGTCGACTGCTACAACATTTCATTTCTTTCTTATTTCATTTATCTGATTTAAAGATGATTTTAATTTTTATACAGGGTGATAGTAATTTAATAGGTAAATACTTATTTTACCGAAGATACTCTGGTCATATGCTCAAAGGTATGCATGCTTGAGTATGGGTCATAGACTCATAGTTCTGGGTTGCTAGGTCATTCGGATAAAATTCGCCCTCCAATCCAAGTTCCTTTCCTGCAATTAGTATGTGGGCGATGGTTTAATTTACCGGTACCGAAGAAGATAAGCATGTAGATAAATAATTAAACAATTTATACTAAAATGTCTCTGTGCGACCGTTGAATTTTATTTTAGATAGTTGCTGGTTTTCATGACTTAAATGCTATTTAAATCGTCACATATAATTTTAATTGTTGTGTATAATTTTAATTAACAGTGTACAATTTTTAGTCATCTAATGGCAATTAATTTATTCTAATAATTCTGAATTATTATTAATGGTTTATTACAATTTATATGCAACTAACAAAATTAATTGGGTATTAAATATGCAACAGAGCGATCTAGACGACAATACACCAATTTATTCTGCACATGCAAAATTTTAATGCAGTAACGACACTTAATTTATTTTCAATAATCATAGGTACTTATTAGTGGTGTCTTGTAATTTAACATGACTAGAAAAATTTTATTGTGCAGTTTAGCATGCAATGGAATATTTAGTGTTAAAATTCGCTAAGGAAATTTTTATTACATGAACATTTCTTCTCTCTCCTCTCTTTCCTCTCTTTCCCTTTTCCCCTTTTCTTTCTCAGTTCGGCTGAAGCATCCCTCGACCATTCACTTCTTATCTTCTCCTCCATCTCTTCTTCTTCCTCCCCAAATCCTCCACCTACTCTTGGTTCCTATGGCGCCGATACTCCTTGCGCCGCCGGCCACCACCTCAGGCGCCTCTGGCCACCACGCCCCTGAGTTGGTCCTCCATGGCTCCTACTCTCTTGGCTTCCTGGGCCTCCGCCCGAACCCTCTTGGCTCTGGCCATGGCCACCTCTTGGCTCGGTTTGGAGCCGAACACTGCCTCCCTAGCATCGCCCCATCCTTCCTCTTCAGCTCCGACTTGGCTCCCAATCGGTGTCGACCTTCATGTGCCGCCGCCCCCATGAACCAGCACCTCCCCCTTTAGTTCTCCCTCTACTCTTACATGCTCTCCTTTACTTCTCTCTATTACTTGATTTGCTTGAGTTTAACTTTATGATTTCAAGTGCTTTTGATTTGAGGATGGTGAAGGTGGTGCTATTGAGACTTGCTACGATGGGGCTCAAGACCTTCCTGTGCTCCGGGGAGCATGGGTTGGTTGTTGAGTGTGTGTGGTTTGGTCCGTCACCACGGTGACTTCACATTCGGTATATTCCTTCCCTCTCTACCCTCTGTGATGGTTTGTGGTGCTACTGTGATGGCTATGTGATGCTCTATTAGGTGATTGTTGGGTATGTGGTGCTCACTATGTGGTCTCAAGAAAGCGATGAAAAATACTAGAAATGGGTTTGTGGGCTACCTTTGTCGGTTGTTGATCGGCTCGATTTGGGGATGGATCAAATGTTGGCTGCGGTGGTCGCTTTCTTGGCTTGCTATGGATATGTTGCTTGTGGGAACTTGTGGCCTTCTCCTCCTAGGGCATGATGTTATGCTACCTTACTCCTTGATCCTTGCTAGCTTGCCTTGCTCCTCCCTTGGTGATGGCTGAATGCATGTGGATGTGTGAGGGTGGATCTAGAGGGGGAAAAGAGGGGTGGAAAAGGTAGGGAATGGCTCTCTGGTGCTTGCTCGAGTGAGAAATGTGATCTTGCTCCCCCCTACGGCTGTCTCAGCTTGGCCTTATCTCTTGGTTGTTCTCTCCTGTGTTTACAGTATGTCTACTATGCAATGGGGGTTGAATTTAGATATTTGTATGGTTGGCTGGAAAATGGACTTTTGGAATGAACATAGGTTTGTTTTTAACTCCGGATAATGAAATCTTACGGCTGCCAGAGGTGTCAACTGGTCCTGGATGGTCTGGTATCTCGATGAGCGAAATGCCCATCTTGATAATTAAACTAGGGTTCTGATGGCAATCTGTCTTTTAATTCCTTCTTTTATTTGGTCTTTGTTGGTATCTTTATATTCGTTTTTCTCGCAAATGAAACCGTATTTTATTTTGTAAATCTGACGAATTGTATTTATTGTATGAAATGCATGTAATTAAATTTCTGTAGCTTCCGATTAAATGCACACATATATGAAGTGCTATGTAACTTAATTTCTATACATGTTGTACCGACGACAACTGGAATGTCATAACTACTGAATTTGATGTATGATGCAATTTGTATTAATTTACTTTGTTGTCTTTTATCCAATGAAGATTTTTGTGTAATTGTTGGAAATTGAACGACTATGCCCACGACGCTAATTAAACGATTAATTACTATTGTTAACATGCGACTAGTCATTTAGATTAGTTCTAAAAATGCAGGGTGCTACACTTGACATGCCGTGCATGGTGCTGATGAAAATCGAAATCTTTCTTTTGATTCGCCGTTGTCCTTGTGTCAAAGTGTATGATAGTATGTATTTTGGATTCTTGAGTTAAAACAAGATTGATATTCATCGGACTGGCAAAGAGTATCCACTATCCAGGTATGGCGACTGCATATGGAGGAGGCACTGCATTGAATATTTAGTGATCGCAGTCACAGGGAGGGCTGTTGTGAACTTGTGACCTAGCAGCAGCATTGGCACACCTACCTACACCTCACTTTTGATGCTGCATTTCTATCCTACCAACGCTGCATTGCTATCCTACGTGCCTACCTGGGCTGCAAAGGTACTAATATTTGCTCTTATTTTCTTTATTTAAATTAAAGATGCAGCGTACTTGCATGTCTATAAATCTTTGCTTGCATGGTGTATGTATTTATGCCTACAAATCTTTGCATGCACGGTGTATGCATTTATGTCTACAAACCTTTGCATGCATTCCTGGTGCTGGATGAGTCTGTCTGACCGCTGAAATTTAATACGCTTACATCGCCTTACTGATGCATGTACCGGCGTATGTATGCAACATTGTAACGAGAGCAGATTTTGCGGCTATATGATATGGCTGGTGGCGCCCTGCCTATTTCCATGTGAGCTCATGGCCTCAAGCACGTGAGGCGCGTGCTGGCACACACAGCCCGAGTACGAGCGAGCGGTCGAGTAAATGCAGGGGAGAAACTGTTCTCCCAACTCACTCGAACCTGATCGCTCTCACCCGTTTCTCGTGTATATATTTAGAAGTGTGCATTAGGTCGTGCCGTACCAGTTCCACCGTACCGTACGGCACAAGCCGACCGTGCTTCGAGCCACGTCCTGTCGTGCCTGCCGTGTCGGCTCGTCTTGTCTCCGATCAAGCCAAGACACGGCCCAAAGCTCGTCGTGCTGGTGTTTGTGCCGTGCCAGTCTAAACTCAGCCTAAAGTAACTACATACGACGAAGGCAGTGGCGATGATGATGGTGGCGGCCGTCATCTTCATTTCTCTTGTACCTGTCTTGTTAAAAACTAGTTAAAATTTCATACCATTGTCTCATCAAATGCTAGAATTAAAAAGACCTCCTGGATTTCAGATTTCCCCATCCTAGTCCTGGTTCTATTCATCACCGACCATAATTGTCTCCACGCCCACCTGCAATGTAAAAACCAAAGGAAGTTTTTCTGACATAAGTTCTTCTCAACTTGACCAACATCAGCAAACACACTCGAAACACACTCTTGTCTATCCATAGATAAAAACCAAACCATCACAAACACCAACCAGGCCGTTCACGACCACAAATTCCCTCGCTTTCCAAAACACCAACTTCAAACTACTCAATATGACCTACCACTCAATATGACCGGTTACAGCCGCTATACAAGACCGGTCGCTAGCACATCGAGACTCGGCAAAACACCATCGCTCAAAACTCTCGGGAATAACTAGCATCGTTACCGACCACAAATCCATCGAGTACTGATCACCGAGTACCGATCACTACCACTTCGACAACCAACCAACAAAGTCTACGAGTACCGAGTCCATCCGACTACAGAGTACCGAGTCCTTCTGACTACCAAGTACCATGACCATCTCACCACCGAGTACTTCCATCTTCCGAGTACCAAATCCTTCGAGTACTGTTCACCGATCACCAACCATCATATACCAGCCAGTCAAACTACTGGCCTAACACGAGTACTCGAAGTACCCGAAGATAGCAAAAGTTAAAACACTCGTACCGACCATGTACTCTACGAGTATAGGCTGTGAAGCCTACGACAATCGATTACAAAGTCTTCGACTCCCGACTGCAAAGTCTACGACTACCCATTACAAAGTCTAAGACCACTGACCAGTAAAGTCTACGACTACCAATCACAAAGTCTACAACTACCAACCAGTAAAACATATGACTATTAAGTACGACCAGTAAAGTTCATGACTATCGAGTGTCGACCATAAAAGTCTTTGACTATCGATCAATTACTATAGCAACGTCCAAAGGCAAGACACTGTAGCTACGGCCATCGAAAAGTACTATAGCTACGACCAATTCGTTGGTCGAGATCGAAACTTACCGATTACCTGACGTGGTCATTCTGTCATGGTTGAAAAGGCCGTAGTTGAAGGCTGCCATCGTCGATCCGCCGTGATCGACTTACCGTGATCGAAAAGCCGTAATCGAAGACTGTCGTGGTCGATATGCATTGAGCGGCTGCTATGGTCGAAATACCGTGATCGACGTCTGCTGATCAGACCTCCCACTCAAAGCCATTCGGAGCAGACTTCCGTGTGTGATCGAAACCAGCCGGTTTGGCCGCCTAATACAAAGCGGTCAAACAGTTAAACCTGAGATCTAATTTTAACAAACGCGCACCGACTGAAAATTTCTCAAACGCAAATTCCAATAAACTTAAATATTAATTATTCATCATCACTTAAGTGCACAACAACCACATGGTCTAACAACACCTGCTCCATGTCTGTCACACTTCAGAGTTTCTAAAACAAGATGAAGGTTTAGATGGCCAAACGAACAGTGCACGGGCAGAGGTATTGGAGCTGTTGAGCAACCTACAAAAGTCTACAACTGCCTTGTCTCGGCCTGGCTATGAGTGTGCTCCGGGCTTGAAGGCTGAAGCTCCTTTTCTTCTCGAGTATTCGATTTTTGGCCGACGAAGCCTCTTGCGATGCTTTGGGCTGATATTCACTACACACTAGGCCTGGGCTTTATTCCTTTTGTACTGGCCTCTCCCGAATCGCGCTCACGGCCGACGCGACGCGCGGGTCGTCGGCCAGGGTTCGATCGACGATCAAATAAACAACGGATTGGGCACCATTAATTCGATACTTAAATAAGCAGGATTGATATATATATAAGTCCCTGAATCAAGCGTAACTACTAACTATACACCGATCTTCAATTATCTATGTATAGTATATTTTCTTATATCAAAGACAGTCGTCTATATGTACGTTGGTTCGATCACCAGAACACACTAAACATCCGCATAAACTCCAGGGAATCGAACCACGAAAACCATGAAGCCTCTGCAAGCTCTCTCTCATCTCGTCTTCCTCCTCCTCCTCCTCCTCGCCTCGTCCACGTCCAAGGCTTCCATTTTAGAAGACGCGTGCAAGTCCTTCGCCGCTGGCCACACGGACATCGGCTACGCCTATTGCATCAGCTTCTTTCAGGCCGACCAGGGGAGCGCCACCGCCGACAAGCGCGGCCTGGCCGTCATCGCCGCGAAGATCACCGGAGCAGCGGCCAATAATACCGCCGAGCGCATCGCCGCCCTGAAGGCCTCGGAGAAGGACAAGAAGAGGCAGGGTGCCTCAGCACGTGCGCCGAGGTGTACTCGGACGCCGTGGGCCAGCTTGAAGAGGCGGCGAAAGGCATTGCCTCGGGCAAC
Source organism: Bonia amplexicaulis (assembly GCA_036346245.1). Taxonomy (NCBI): domain Eukaryota; kingdom Viridiplantae; phylum Streptophyta; class Magnoliopsida; order Poales; family Poaceae; genus Bonia; species Bonia amplexicaulis. The sequence goes on from CM070744.1 coordinate 24,359,870, forward strand.
GCCGGGGATTGCAGGACGCGTTGACGAATCTCAGCGCTGCGCGGGACGCGCCCGAGACCTGCGAAGACGGATTCCGCGAGCTAAACGAGAAGTCGCCGCTCGTCGCCGAGGACGCCGAGTTCGGTAAGGAGGCATCGGTCACTCTCGCTGTAACCGCGGCGTTGTCGCCGTCGAGGAATTGAATCTGGGTAACAGCTAGGCGTCTAGAATCCTTTGGATCGTTAAACTCCGGGATTTTAAAGCTTTTGCGTGATTGCGAAAAAAAATGAACTCCGGGATTCTGTAAGGCAAAATTCAGATCAATAAACTTTGCAATTACGTTTGGGCGCAGAGATTTTTTCATGGGACTGTGTCGTGATGATCTCAAAGAGTGCTCAAGGAGATGCTCCTATTACACAATTTATGGTTGGTGATCAAGGAGTTAGACATGGCACCTTTTTTTTTTCCGGGGAAGATATCGCGCATTGATTACCGAGGAGAGCGATGCCCATGAGGTACGAGCACAAATAATTTTGTGTAAATAAAATGTTAGGAATATATGCACAGATTAAATTTGGTAATTAAATGCCAAATCAATGTACAGTAGTCACGTCATTTAAATGCCATAACGAACGCCGATCTTTTTTGTGAACAAAAAACTTTACTTAGACGTCATTTAAATGCCAAAACGGCAGCAAGAAGGCGGACACTCCTAACATCTTATGGAAAAGGAAAATCTGGCCCATACTTATGGAAGGCGAGATTTGGCCCATGCCTACTAAGAGGAGACATGTGGACAACGTGCGGAACACTTCCCAGGGGTTTCTGCCGCTGGTTCGGCTCCGCGTCCATGGTGTGAGGGCATAAGTTCGAAAATGGCATCTGACATCCTCATGTCACTAACTAAACCAGGAAAAATAGGCAAATACACAACCAAGTTCATACCATATGAAGGTCTTTCTATTCCTCCGTTGGAACCATAATGGTAACGCCAATGCATGCATGTAGGATGTAGCTTCGCATTACCAACTTCTGTACAGGGCCGTGCCGTGAAATTTGGAGACTCTGTACAAAGTTCTAAGTAACGGCACAGCCCTGGATGAATGGGCATTGGACGAGCCGGCTGGCCGGCGCTCGGCGGAGATGAGATGAACATGAACTGACGAAGTCACGAATACAAGAGAGAATACGAAACGCCGTGGAGGCCTCGGGGCTCGGAGCCGAGAATACGAAGCGCCACGCATGCGAAGTCGTCGCGCGGAGACGCGCGCGCGGACTCGAGCTAGGCTCTGGGGCTAGGGGTGAAAACGGATCGGATAGTTTCCGTCGGATCCGAACGGATACGGGTTGTGTCGGATCGGATTTTTTTCGGATAGTTCTCGGATCGGATATGGATACGGATTTTTTTATCGGATACGGATACGAATACAGTAAACATAGTATCCGTTGAATATGGATACGGATAATCCGGATAATACGAAACCGGATATCCGGGATTTTAGCCCAGTATACGAAACCGGATACGGATACAGTAAGCTAGTATTCTTATGCTTATTTAAATTGCTATCATGGAGGACTTAGTGGATGAAATGGAGGAATGAAATGTTCTTATGCTTGTTCAAATTGCTATTATGTCATCATATGTATTCCATGAATTGCACGTTGTTGCTATTTATGTAGTTATGTTATGATCGACTATTGGGTATATTTATTATGGATAAAAAGACTATGCTTGTTTAGATTTCATGAATATTTTGACAAAATGAACTATTTATGTATTTTCGTTAATTTTGGATGTATAGTTTAAGGGGTTTTCATGTTCCGATAAATATTCGTAACCGTATTCGTTTCGATTCGTATTCGATCCGTATCTGTATTCGATATTATTCGTATTTGTATTCGTATTCGAGTTATCCGTATTTGTATCCGTATTCGAAAAAAAATATGAAAATAAATATGGTAGAGATATTATCCGTCTGTATCCGATCCGTTTTCACCCCTGTCTGACGCTTTGGCCTCACACAAATACATGAGTCTTCTCCTGCTGGGCTGATTTTTTGAGGCCCTGGAAATTGGGGGGCCCTGTACGGTCGCACGGCTCGCACTCCCATGGGCACGGCCGTGCTTCTGTAGCAAATAGAAATGCTCTTTTGTTTTCAGAAAAAAAAAAGCTATCTGCATAGCGCAAGCAATTGCCCGTGCAGATACAGTAACTAGATACATACATACATACACGCCGTTTGCGCATCCCAACTGCCGTAGAAAAACTGTGGAAACCCGTAAAACTCTGCATGCTGCTGCGAGGTGGAAAGGGGAACACTCCGCATGGCGTGAGAGCGAGACGACGGAAGCGGCGCGAGCAGCAAGGCCTGTGCAGGAGGCACAGGCGAACAGGCACAGCCCTCCGCGCGGCAGAGAAACTAACGGACGGACTCGGCTCTTCTTCTTCTTCCACCAGTCTCCCCGCCCTCTCATCTCTGCATGCCCTCTTGCTTTCACGCCACGTGGAGTGGTAAATAATAATAAATAACTCAAATAGTGGCAAGCTACGGTGCTAAAAACTCAAGAGCTATCACCCATGCATGTTGCTATCACTTCACTGACCTTTTTTTTACCATAGAATGGAAAGAGTAAGTGTGAAATTTGAAAATCTTATCAAGTACCCAACAACGGTCGCAACATGGTGAGTAAAAGACAATTAATGCAAGCAAATAATCGACACATGTTAATTGCAATGAAACTAGATTATTGAAAACACTGATACCGATCGGGGATAGATATAACAGGAATCGTAAAATTAAGTATAATCGTTATTTAGCAAGTCATGATAATGGCACCGGTGATCGCTTCCCACATACCCGATTATATGAGAATAATCAAGCACAATATTGTCATTGACTCTATAACCGTAGACGGGGTGTAATATCCTGAGTAACGAAAGTTACGGCCCCGTACGTTACCAGGTAGGTAGCAATCTCCCCTATATGTGGGTAACCCCAGGCCAGGTAACCGTTATATTGTTAAGATGTTATCCTGAGTAACGAGACAATAAAAACAGTGAAATCAAAGATAATTGTTACTTAGTAAGTTATGGCAATGGCACTGACGATTACTCTCACATATCCGGTTATACGAGAATAGTCATGCACAACGCTATTCTCAACTGTATAACCGTAGACAGAGTGTAATATCCTAAGCAACGAAAGCGTATGACCTCACATACGTTACTAGGTGGGTAGCAATCTCCCCTATATGTGGGTAATCTCAGGCCAGGTAATCTTTAAGTTATTTGATATTAGCCAGGTAATTTTAGTGATTTGATATTAGCTAGGTAATTTTAGTGATATGATATTAGCTAGGTAATTTTAGTGATTTGATATTTGTACTCAATGGCAAGGTGACAAATAATCTAGAACACGTGGTATGCGAAATAGAAAGATCACGGCCATGAGGTACTTGTCTTGTGCATGAGGGATCTGAGGTGCGTAACTATCCGAACGATTCCTCGGAGGCCACGTGTGAACCTGCGAGAAGATGGAGGTGAATAAGACGTGAGTTAAGATAAAACTAAGGATGGACAGAAAGATATCGTTCGGTCGGAAGGAATCGCGTCCGCTGGATTTCGTTGTGCGAATCGTCGTTCGGCTAAACGAACGGTGTCCCGCTGCGTGAAACTCTCGTGCGAATCTATATTCAGCCATGCTCCGGCCAGCCCGGCCGTGTGGCCACAGTGCCACGGTCGCACTACCACCTCCGCCGCTGCTGGCCGGCCATTGCCGCCGCCGGCTGCCGTTGCCTGTGCCGCACTGCCGCCCACCATGGCAGCCGCCGCCCACCATGGGGGCTGGTTGTGGGGAAAAAGTATTTGTCTTTTTTAATGGGCCCTTAAATACTGATTAGGGTTTATTAAGAGACTCCTTCTAAAATAAAAATATCAGGGCGCTTCAAAATCCCAGGTCAGTTTGCGGGTGATAGTCACTGTTCGATCGTCACATTTTTTGTGTGTGTGTTTTGGTCAGTCATTTGTTTGCATTTTTTGGATGAATAATATGCGCAACTCTAAGAGGCCGATTCGGTGGTGAGACTGAAGAGCGAGTTCTTTGCATGGATTGGACTCTAGCCATTTAGCTTCCCAATGTGTGGGACGATTCCTCTTCCCGTTCTCTGCGCGGGCAGCAGGGTGTTCGATGGATTGCCGGGAAGAGTTCGGTGCAATGAGATGTTTTACAGACAGCATCGGAACATGCATACTGATCTGGGTCTGCACGCACGGTTGCTTGCTTTCCCGAGTTCGTGGCCTGGTCGTGGTGGCTGCGCGCGCGCGTGTAGTATTGTAGACACCCGTGAACGCTCATGCAAATGGGACCATTATTCTTCGTACATTAAGACATGAAGAATCTCTTTTGAGGGAAAACAGCTAGTTGTGTTTCGCGAAAACGTAAATGAGAGAAAAGGATAAGTTAAAGAAAAGAACCGTTCAAGCCTGAACATGATCTAGTTTTTGAGCTATATATAAGTGGGGGGGTATTGCTACCCCTTGCAGTGAAGAGAAATACAATAAAATAACATGTCTTGTTCAATGGGTTAGTGATTTCTTGCCGTTATGTAGTCTGCAAGCAGTACAAATGTAGTCATATGCATCTGCTGGGCAGTTCTCTTGCAATATCCTCTGAAACTTTCTGATATCTGCTCTCCTTTAAAGAAAAAACTTTAGAAAGTGTGGTTAATATCCTTTTGTCAAGAACTTTTCTTACTTGTCCACTGCTTTAATTTGTCACTGTCAATATTGATCTTTACAGTTCCCATTATAAACCACAGGACGGGGCAAAATTGAAGGTTCAGCAACTCAGGAAGCACCATCACGAAACTCTGGAGCCAAGCGTTGGCGATGGTGGTTGATGGTGGCAACGGACGTTTTCTTCCTCATTGCGGGTCAGACATCCGCAACGCTTCTCGGGAGGTACTACTACGATCAAGGTGGCAGGAGCAAGTGGATATCAACGTTTGTACAAACCGCCGGCTTTCCTATATTGTTCTTTGCCTTGTTCTTCTTCCCATCAAATTAAGTCATCTTCCACAGAAACCACCAGCGGTAACAGCGACACTCCCATACGTCCTAAACTCCCAGAAGCTCACTACTTTGATCCTGAACTCCGTAGTTCTGCTAACCTTATCTGCTTCACTCCTTGGAGTCAATGAAGAATCTCAGGGAGCTTCTGGTGTCTCGAGGGGAAAGTATCTCTTGGGTTTCTTGTTGACACTAGGAGCATCAGGCACCTGCTCACTGATCCTTTCCCTGATGCAACTCACCTTTGAGAACGTGATCAAGAAGCACACCTTCTCGGCCGTGCTGAACATGCAGATATACACGGCACTTGTGGCAACTTTCGCTTGTCTTGTTGGGCTATTTGCGAGTGGTGAATGGAAAACTTTGAAAGGAGAGATGGACGGGTTCCGGTCGGGGCAGTTCTCCTACCTGATGACACTGGTATGGACGGCCGTATCCTGGCAGGTCGCTTCTGTTGTGGGTTGATCTTCGAGGTGTCGTCGCTGTTTTCGAATGTGATCAGCACCCTAGCTCTACCAGTATGTTCGTTAGAGAAATCCTACTTTTTGTGCTATCTATGTATGTAGCTGTACTATTTTGCTGAATTACTAGTAGTTTCCTTTAGCCTCCTGTGTATTGTGTAAGGATGTACGCCGCCGAATAAAATTGGAAAAATAACTTTCATTGAAATACTCTCTAATTTGCTGCCATCTTGTGTTTATTTGCTTCTCGTGAATGTTTTTGACTGTGGTTATTGATACATTGGATAGTGGAAAAGCACATATGGACCAGTAAAAGCTCAAAATTATCAGGACAGAGTACTACTACTGGGGGAAAAAACGGGAGTACTACTTCTGCAATTACACTGGTAACACTAATGATCTACCAATTTACATGTATATATTCAGCTTTCAAATTCTTACAGATCAACCAACTCTTGCCAATCGTTTAACTTATCTGATATTTGCTAGTTCTTGTCTTATATCAGATAGTTCCTGATGTACACTGCGATCTTGACAAGATATAAGTATCATTTTCGTTTCAAACAATCTTATCAGCGAAACATACTTCAACCTATCTATCTATCTATACTAATTGAAGGTTCCTCCAGAAATATCCACAGTAATCGAAAAGACTAGAAATTCCAACAACAATCGAAAAAAGAAAAAAAATAGCTAGAAATTCCCACATTAATTGAAAAAAAGAAACATCTTGGCCATCTAATTTTTATATTGATCCCATCTACGGCTTGGATTAAGTATCATATGTTACATCTTCTAACGTGCTACGGTAAATAATAGTTTGAACGTATACAGATACAGCTAAAGAGCCCATCTCGGACTGGGTCAAAAAATATTGCATGCCAGCCGGCTGACGTGGAGATGGCTAACTTGCATGCTTGCTTACTACTTGGTCATGAAGAACTCAAGGGACATTGTGAGCCGCAAATGCCTATAATAAATTATTTGAGGCTAGCTACTTAAGTTCATGCAGCAAAGTCATTTGGGTTCTCATATTTTTTTCATGAAAGGGTGCAATTGGTTAAAATATTTAAATGTAAGACTTAGCATCTAGAGATCACACAACCAAATTCCAAAAGTCTACAAATAAATCCATCTGACGTGTAGTTAGTGAGACTTCAACAACTAATTGGAGGCTCCTTACGAAGCCTCCACAAAGATGGTAAAAAAGTTAGAAATTACTACATTAATTGAGGAAAAAAAAGATTAGAAATTACTACATTACTTAGAAATACAACACATACATGCAAGTCCGATTGGCTGCATGTATCTGTTACAAATAAACTCTTGCATGCATGGAAATATGATTAGGTAAGTAATCAATATAGAGCCCTACATGTCTCGGAATAGTGATGCAACTGCCGGAGCTCTAATCGCTCTTGCCTTTAGTAATCCATCAGAGGAAAAAAAGATTGTATGCTTCCTTATAAATTGATTTCGTGCCAGGTGACTTGCAAGTTCTGCGCTGAGTTCCAATCATATTTCACCATTCGAGCTAAATTCAAATAGGATATTTGTAAAAATAAATATCCTTATCTCACCCAAGATAATTAGTCCATAGGATTTTCCTAAGAACAAAATAATAGGTATGAAGTCACTTTTAAGATACGAAAAATGTTATATATGAATTGAAATTTGGAGTGCATATAAATTCCAAGGCAAATTAAAAAATTAATGAAATCCATAATTTATATAAGTTTAAATTCAGAAAAATCATATTGGATTTAAATTCAATTTGGAATATATACATTTATAATTGAAATTCTGAATTGATAAAATAAAATCATAACTAAATTATTACAAAATTAAAATGAAGTCTCATTCATGTTAAATTTGATATGTACAAGCTAAACAAGATGATAACGTTCGAAGTCCCATCTAAATTCAATTAAAATTGGTACAAGTTTTCTATGAAAAAAACAATATTGAAAGTATCTAGCCTGTGTAGATGCACTGGTTGATGTCTAACGCCGGATGATGAAACCCTACAGCCGCGAGAGGTGCCGACAGACCTTGAACTGTCTAGTATCTCAATGAACGAAATCCCCATTTCGATAACTTAACGAGGGTTCTGACGGTAAGCTGGTTTTTAATTCTTTTTCTTTTGTTCAGTCTTTCTTGGTATCTTAATATTTGCTTTTCTCGTAATTAATACCATAGGTTATTATGTAATTTTTGGGTAATTGTAAATGTGTAAGAAATGAACTTAGTTGTAAATTTGATTATTGTATTCCCCGTGTGTATGAAAATGGATATAATAATATTGAATTCTGATGTATATTGTAATTTGTATAACTTTACTTTGCCGTCTTTTACTCAATTGAATTGTTGTACAATTTTGATGATTGGAATGGCTACGATGACGTTATTAATTATGCGGTTAATTACAACAGATAACGTAAAGTTTAGCGATTAATTACAACTGATAACGTTAATTACAAGGACCACCGCGCACCATTGTAGCCGCTTCGATATCGGCGGCGGTAGGGGACGTATCCGTCGTCTTCAGCCTCTTGGCCTCGGATACCTGCTCGTACGGACGATGGATTCAGCTCATTAGATAAGCTGTTCGATCTTACATCTTGCTCAAAAGTGCGAATTTGGCAGTTCATGGGAGAGAGACCTGCGATCTGCAGCTGAATCTCACCAGCATCGTCCATACTGAAACCCTGAAAAGGATAAGCGGACAACAAGATAGCAAGCGAGATTTCACGTCGTGCCTGCAAAACTTATCCTATTGCCTATTGGATGCGTACCCTGCTCGTCCTTCTTCTCCGGTGGAAATTGGATCCTCAGCAATCAAATCATAAAATACACAACTCAGGCGCTACGGTCTAACTTTGCTGTCAGCGTTAGCTTGACTCACCACCGTTGAGCAATGCATCGTTTCCTCCGATGAGTCAATGTTTCCTGCATGCCTCTTGGAAAATTCAAGTGAGGACAAAGTTGATCGCTTACGGAATCAAACTTATCTCCCATTTGGCGGAACTGACGACCTTGCCTATTATTGAGCAACTCCCAAGATTCGGAGGAGGTGTCCGTTTCATCTAAAGTTTAAACCAACTAGTCATCATGATTGAGACTTGTCGATGATCGAATCGTCGATCCTATAAAATAATACAAGAAAGATGACTAAAAATCTTAGGAGAGAATATGAATGCTATTTATTATTATGAACTGGTTATAAGGTGTCTTTAACAAAGTGTGAGATTAGCTCTAATTACATTGAATTGAATGTGATGTCAATTGTTGAATTTCTTCTGTCTTCTCTTGTCCAGCCTTAAATACCAATGAAGAGATACCAATTATCCGTTGGGAAAGGCGCTTATGGAACCAATGCGTTTGGTCAGAGAGGCAGTTATTGTCAGAAAGAACGTCTGATCGTTGGTTGTTGTTAGTGGGAGACGAATGTGGGAAACAACTACATGACAGTTCTTGTTACAGACTCAGGGCTGAAACTCCGTGTTGTTTGGAGTGGATAAGACACTTGTTTTATCCACCACACGGAAGGAATATCCTAGAATCGAGTCTAAGTTCTAGTTCATAGAATCTCCGAGCAGTCATCCGGTCGAGCAACACACACAGTATTTCTCCGACCAAGGTATTCGGGGAGCACCTTTGGAGGTTTATGACCACGGGGTATCTTGGACTTGATTAAATATTAAAACCGTGTTTAGGGATTGATTAAATATTATGTTTTAATTTTTTTTTCAATTCAGAATTTCAATTTTATATCTGTATATATATTCCAAATTGAATTTAAAGCCAATATGATTTTTTTTTCTGAATTTAAACTTATATAAATTACAAATTTCATTAATTTTTATCAGATACATTAATTTCACTAATTACATTGAATCGGTGCATGCAAGAGTTGTATTGGTAACAGATACATCAGCCAATCGGATACATGCAGACTTGCATGTATGTGTTGTATTTGTATCAAACTCATCGCTTCTATCTGCTATATATGTGCAACGTATATGAAACTGAGCATAGCTTGATATTTCGTGTTTTTCTAGATATTTTTTCTTTGATTAATACGGTAATTTCTAACTTTTTTACCACCTTTGTGGAGGCCTGGTAAGGAGCCTCCAATTAGTTGTTTGACTTATCTACACGTTAGATTTATTTGTAGACTTTTGGGATTTGGTTGTGTGATCTCTACATGCTAAGTCTTACATTTAAATATTTTAACCAATTGCACCCTTTCATGAAAAAAAATATGAGAACCCAAATGACTTTGCTGCATGAACTTAAGTAGCTAGCCTCAAATAATTTATTACAGGCATTTGCAGCTCACAATGTCCCTTGAGTTCTTCATGACCAAGTAGCAAGCATGCATGCATGTTAGCCATCTCCATGTCAGCCGCTGGCATGCAATATTTTTTTACCAGTCCGATATGGACTCTTTAGCTGTATCTGTATACATGGTAGTATTATATTCAAACTACCGTAGCACGTTAGAAGATGTAACATATGATACTTGATCCAAGCCGTAGATTGGATCAATATAAAAATTAGATGACCAAAATGTTTTTCTTAATTAACGTGGGAATTTCTAGCTATTTTTCTTTTTTAATTATTGTGAAATTTTCTAGCCTTTTCAATAACTGTATATATTTTTTGAGAAAGCTCCGATTAGTACAGATATAGAACTCAGAGATGAAAGGGACACTTCCTCTGAATCTTGGGTGTTGCTCAATAATTGGCAAGCTCGTCAGTTCCGCCAAATGGGAGATAAGTTTGATTCCGTAAGCGATCAACTTTGTCCTCACTTGGATTTTCCAAGGGGCATGCAGGAAACATTTGACTCATCGGAGGAAACGATGCATTGCTCAACGGTGATGAGTCAAGCTAACGCTGACAGCAAAGTTAGACCGTAGTGCCTGAGTTGTGTATTTTATGATTTGATTGCTGAGGATCCCAATTTCCACCGGAGGAGGACGAGCAGGGTACGTATCCAATAGGCAACAGGATTAGCTTTGCAGGCACGACGTGAAATCTCGCTTGCTATCTTGTTGTCCGCTTATCCTATTCAGGGTTTCAATATGGACGATGTGTTGAGATACGGATAGACTATACTAGCGTAGATAAAATTTTTTCTATCATATAAACTAGGAAACCATGCTCACATAAGGTGCAGAATATAGTCTCAACAGAATTAAAATATAAAGAAGCAACTCTAGACAACTCTAACTCAGTTAGCAGACTAACATTCTCCACCTTAAACACATATAGCTCAAAAATCATACTATCATACGAGTTTTTTAGTTTCTCCATATCACTAAGTAAGGAAACACATACATCGCAATCGTCCCGGGAGGAAACAGATCCAGGTGAAGTAAATCCCTATGATAAGCTTTCTACCTCCTTTTCTAACTCACCACACCTAGCCCTAGATCTAACATAAAACTTTCTTAACATGAGAAAAACATCATTACCTCATCGGAGTCGGTGTAGAGATCGTCATCACTGATGCTGTTCTCGTCAGCCATGAAGCACATGCCGGTAAAATCATCGCCGTTCTTAGTGTCCTTCTGTGGATCATTCTCACTGTCGTCGTCGCTCCAACTCTACATGTCGTTGAAGTCAAAGTTGTCGAAGATGGCAAGAACGCGGTGGAGGAGCTTCTTCGTCTTGCTGAGGTTGCGGAACTTCTTCTCTTTGCCTTGATCACGAGCAAGGGGCTTCTTGTTGTGGTTCTAGCTGATGTAGTTGTTCTTGCTCGTACCACCGTAGTCGTTCTTGCCCTTCCAGATTGGGGCAGTTTGCTCAAATGTGGTTAGGGCCACCATACTCGAAGCAGATCACTGAACTTCCTCTCTTTCTCTCTCTAACCCTCTTGTATATGTGTGAGAATTTTTTGGCTAGGAGGGCTAACTCACTCTCTAGAAACTGCTCAAACTGATCATCACTATCGTGCACAAAGCAGCCATAGAGAACCCAGAAGCACCATCAGACAATGCTCCAGAGCCAGAAGTGGGATCAATGACTAAGGCCATCGACTGCGACTTCATCTTGCGAGAGACGACGTCAGTCTTATGAGTCTTGAGGCGAGAGTACAATGCGTCAAGTGTCAAGGTTGATAGATCAGTCGTGTCTTTGATGGTGGCCACCTTCATCTCTCAAACCCTAAGGTCCAAGGCAGAAAGCATCTAAGGAGCATTATCCGAGTCTGAGTATGTGAAACCAACAAATCTGAAGTTACTCAGAATCTTGTGAAATTTACCAAAGCACTCATCAAAGGACTCACCAGTAAGCATCTCGAATTTGTTGTATTCACGCTTGTACTGGCCCGGTCAAATAGTCTTGATCTGGGTGGTGCTCTCATGGTATGCATCGAGGGTCACCCAGATGTCGAACACTGACTTGAGATGAGAGATGCGATCAAACTCACTTTGGCTAAGACCCTGAATGATGATGTTCCTTGCCTTAACATTTGCCTCAACATCTGGTATATTCATAGCCGTGATGTCATCCTCGGTAGGAACGACAAATCAAGTCTTAACCTTCTTCCAAATCACATAGCCTTGAGGTTGAATGTAAGACTACATCCTACTCTTCCAAAATAGATAGTCGACCCCATCGAAGATAGGAGGTTTAGTGGAATACTTATCTACTGCCATGTCTCTTAAGACATGTTAAGACCTATGGAAAGAGCTAACCTGCATCTGATATCACTTGTTGGACCAAATGGCAACAGAAGAGGGTGAATAGTGCTAACTCGAATTTTCCTCCAAGTATTCAAAATTATATTCTCACACAACTACAGAGTTGTAAAAAATAGAGTTTTTATCTAAAAACTCAAGACAAATGGAACACAAAATCTTGAAGCAACCACAGAAACCAAGCCAAAAACCCTCGAATCAAGAGATGGACCAAATAGGCCAAAGTCAAGCAAAATCGAGTTTTATTTCATGAATCTTACTATCAAAGTGCCTGGATGGATGTAGATGTATTCCTAAGGATTATCTCCATCTCTTATATATCCTTGGCACAACAAGATCACAAGGAAAGAAGAGAGATCAAAACCAACCAAAAGTCAAGCACATCAATAAAAAACAAGAAGGACTCAAGAGTTACATACAGATTATTGTATTGCTTACCTGAGAAGGAAGATTTTATAGCCACTCCATCTCGAAGGACAAAGAACATCCAAGATACTCATTCTCAAACCCTAATCCTAAACTTAGAGAAAAGAGCACAAGAGATGAGCTGGATGGTTAGCTAACATATCTCCATCCCAACCCCATTTATAGGTGGGCAACCGGCTACATATTCACTATTACAATAGGGAAAACCTGTTAACCATACACACATAGGCTTTACTCACACAAGTTCACTTATGCATATTTTTCAAAATGCTTAAGTGTGCATCCACTAAATTCTTAGTCTTCATCCGTCTTGATCAAATCACATTCACCTTGACCTAAACTGTCCTCCAATGCATCGCCCATGCGCCACGGTTTTGATCCAAGATGGTTTCCGATATTTTAGTCAAACCACCAAAATATCCTTCTTGACCCGGTCATAACCAATCACTATAAGCAATCGCCATGCTTGTCACGTGTAGGTGCACCACTATCTATCCACGGATTGCCAAGTCTCTCTCATTCCGGTTCCACTGAACCTCGGCTCACTTGGCCCATGCAAGCTACATTGTGCCATCCCGTCGTTCGAACCTGCCTTCAATATTTTGCGTCTTTCTCGTGCCATGCTTGAGCTCACCGTCTCACCCGACACCCTCGATCATTTTGGGCCTCAACTCCTCCATGTGCCAGCCCCGATCCTCGCCGTTGATCGCAGTTGACTCCAAACGCTCTGTACATCCAAAGATAAAGAAATTATTTTCAGTACAAGTTCTTCACAACTTGAACCAAATTAGTCAAAACATGCATCATGCACCCATAATACAATGACCCAGGTTATCCCAAACCAATTTATGACTCAAATCCTAAAACCCGGTTTTTTTGAAAAATCGATAGTACCGCATCTACATTGCCAGTACTACCGCACTGTGGTACTACCGCATCTTGCAAACTGACCTCTCTGGAAAAAACGTATCGCACCTCTTACCGGAACTACTGTTCATACGGTATGATCACACTCATAACATCGGTACCACCGCTCTACAGTGCTACGCATAAATACGTACGATACTTTTGATTTTTCTAACATTTCTAGAAAATAGTCCAATTAAAATACAATTTTTTGTAAAAACACTTAACCACTTTACAAAATTTACAATAATTTATCACAATAATATCCTGTACTTCTTATATGGTCCTTCACATATGGACATACTGTCATTTGCGCGACCCAGCTCTCCTTCAACGCCATCTTTTCATACTTGTTGAACAAGCTCATACTCAACTCCGTCGTGCTGCTCACCTTCTCGGACGAGACCGACAGTAGTGTCCCGGAGGGAAAGTTCCCTGTAGGGTTCGTGCTGACGCTATCGGCGTCGACGGTCTTCTCCCTGATCCTGTCGTTGATGCAGCTGACGTTCAACAAGGTGCTCAAGAGCGACACGTTCTACTCCGTGCTGGAGATGCAGTTCTGGAGCAACACCACCGCGGCGTGCGTGTCGGTGGCCGAGCTGTTAATCTCCGGCGAGTGGAGCACACTGGCCGGGGAGATGGATGGGCACAAGATAGGCAAGATGGCCTACAGGATGACACTGGCGTGGACGGCCACCTCGTGGCAGCTCGCCACGATGGGCATGCTGGGGCTCGTCGCGTCGGTATCATCGCTGTTCACCAACGTGATCGGCACTGGGGGGGTGTTGCTGTCGCCGATCATCATGGTGATCTTCCTCGGCGACCGGATGGACGGGGTGAAGGTGTTAGCCATGCTCATAGTTCTCTCGGGGTTCTTGTCCTACATTTACCAGCACTATCTTGATGATGCCAAGGTTAAGATAGACGAGAGAGCTGACGGCAAGTGGACTTCGCGACACTTCAAGTAGAAAGCTAGAAACTTTTCTCACTAGGTGGACTTCATCGTACTAGATGCCGTGTGATATACGGAAAGTTCCTATCTGCGAATCTCGAGAAAAAAAGGGTGAGAATACGAACGAGAAAAAAATGGAAGATCCTATCGGTGCCCACAGTGGCGGAGACGGGGGCTTGGCAACCCCCGAGACTCCATTCGTGATGAAGTGTGTGTTAGAATCTGTTGAACTTAATCCTGGTTATGAGTTGTTGGAGTGAAGACTGCAGGAGTATTAGCAGTTGGTTGGTATTTCAGAGTGTCTGACAGAAGTATCGCAGTAAGCGAACTGTTCTGTATAAGTTAAATAATATGCAGAGTGCATGAAGTTTGTTTTCTAATAAGTATGGATCTGTGATCCGATTTAGGTGCTAGTAGTTATAGCATTCAGTTATAAGTCTTCTATGTATTCGCAAGACATTAAGATGTATGGTATTGAATTCTTCTATTGAGTTATCAAGTGAATTCAGTCTTTGAACTCTGAACCACATTTCATTACTTTGCCGTAAGAACAACAATGTTTTACTCTGGTTCCAATTCTGGGCGTGTGAACCTGGTGTCCTCAGTCTACAGAGCCTAGTGTTGCAAACTTCAAATGAGAGATAGATTTCTACGAGATTGTTTGGTAATTTATATTGAAAATAAATTGGCCGCAAAGATTAGTAATGATGATATTATTAAGGCCTATGATCTTACTGGTAGTTGTAGAGCTAAGTTTAAGTTAATAGAGATGTAATTTTCTTTGCATTGTAATTTGCGAAACATATTACTCTGATATGTAACTATTAGATCGGTAAATCTGGTATGATTTATTGATTCTACTCTACTTGTTGTCTATATTGCCCCCTCTGCTCCGCCCCTGGGTGCCCACTGTAGAATCAAGGGAAAAGTTCATTAGTCCAAAACGTTTTGAGTAGACACGACATCTTCCAATTCTGAAATGACACTTCCTGGTTAATTTTCAAAGCAAAATGTCATCATGGAGAGCCTGCTTGTCCGTTTGTAAAATGATAGATACAGCTTTACGCAGCCGCAGAGAAAATTGTTAACGACACCTTCGTGTCTAATCCAACTCGTCAGCAAAGATTTGAACGACTCAGCGCCAACTTGCCATCGGCAGTCAAAACACCCACAGAACTGGTCGAAGATCTTCGGGCCTGTTCTTTTTTTACTTTAGCTTATAGTTTTGACTGTGGATTATGACTTTTAGATATTTATATGAGAAAGTACAGAGTAATAGAAATTTACACAGTTTTGACCGATATAATTGAAGTCGTTATAATATATACTACAATTAACTTATAAATCCATCTTAAAAAGACACTATATTTAAAAGCTAATTACTATAGAAAAACGAAAAACAGTTTTTAGGAATTAAAAAAAGTCCGACGCCCAGAATTTTGTGTAAAGCAGAAAAAGATGTAGCCGGTGTGCGTGCCAACAAGCACAAGCACTGCTCGGTATGGAAAGACGCTGACAGGCAAAAACTGCAGCTTTCTTTTGGATCTTGGTTGAAATATAGTATAGGCGGCGTGAATGGTAAGAGCCACTTTTCGACCCACCTCTTTTCATATGTGATCGCTACTGGTATCCGAACAATTCGATGAACCTGCTGTGCAAAATCATTGCAGTCTTTCCCTTCACCATCATCGTGACCAAGTGGTATGTGTCGATTTCAGGGCGACTTAATAATCGAGTGCATCTATCTAAACATGGCTGAAGAGTGATGTATATCTAATGATGGACCCAATATGTTAATCAGAGGGATAAACGATGCCTTCAAATTCAATCTCTAAAAGGTATTTCAAAACTTCCACTCCATTAGTACTGGAAATTAGGAAGATCAATTTTGTGCACCAACAAATCACTCACAAAGACGCAGAAGCAAATTAAGTTCAACTCCGTAATACCGGTCGTACTATTACGAGGAAGTGGTTGGACCGCTAGTGATGATCGGTCTAATAGGCCTCTGTAGGCTTGGGAGCGATCGGACCACACCCCTGATCCCAGAATTGGAAATCAGCCCGAGCCAAAATAAAAAATGATGTAATCTCCAACATACACCTCCAAATGGTTTGAAATTTAGCACACACTTTGCAGAGGATCTCAGTATAGCACCCCACATAACCATATGGGATACCACTATGGAACGTCATCGCTAGAGTGAAGAATAAATAAGAATAACAAAAGAAGTCACAAAGAATTTAGAACTTTATTAACACTTTAATAGAGAACCAATAGAAGCTGGAATAAATATTTAAAATATAGGACCGGTTCACTTCTAACTAAATGAAGAATAAATGAAACAACAAAACAGTGGCAAACCACGGTGCTGAAAACTCAATTGCTCCCACCCATGTAAGATGCTATCACTCCACTGCCCTTTTACCTGAGACTGAAAAGAGCAAGCGTGGGATTTGGAAATCTCAGAAAGTACCCAACAACGGTCGCAACACAAGAGTAAAGACAAATAATGCAACCACGTGAAATAAAGGGTAAGCATCACAAGTAAACAACGAGTACAAGATGAAAGCAACAAACAACTGATATCAGAGATACTGTCATAATGGGAGATGGATATCATGGAGACTGTGTATTAAAGATAGTTGTTATTTGACAAGTTATAGCAAGGGTGTCGGCGACCTCATCCCACATACCCGGTTATACGAGAATAGCTAGGCACAACCTTGTCCTCGACTGTATAACCGCAGACGGGGTATAATGTCATGTGTAACGAGAATGTACGACCCCCCGTATGTTACCAGGTTGGGTGGAAATCTTCCCTATATGTGGGTAGTTCCGGCGTAATAACCCTTAGTTCTTTATTTAGCGAGTTATCCATGATATAGTTAGAGAGTCATGAATGATTTAAGGTAAAGTTATAAGAGTAACGATTTAATACAATGAGATCGGAGAGATGTGATTGGTGATAAGGTAACTGATACATCATAGATAGATCATAAAGTATGAATTTGAGAAAACTAAGAGATGGCGAGGATAATGCTATAATAAAGTTATGAGAAGTGAAAAGATGTGCTAAGGTTGAGAAAAACTAAGAGATGGCGGTTTTGATCTTATCACTATTTTTGGTATTTTGGCTTCTCCTCAAAACATCATCGCTTTGACCGTGGATCTCACCTCTTACTCGAGTCTAATTCATAGCCATCTCCTTTGCACGCAATCGTCATATCTGCAATGTGTAGAATCACCAATGGCTCACGCATCGGCAAGTCTCTCTGTGTCGGTTTCCCCTGATGATGCCTCACTTGCATTGATCACACAATTCGATAAATTGTTGCTCGAATTTTTCCTTCAACATTCCTTGTCTTTCCTTTTCCTTGCTTGAGATCAACTATCCCGCCTGACTTCTTGACCATGCATCAGCTCATTCTCGAGTCTAGTTTCGGCCTACGCTATCGACCATGGTTGCTCTAAGCTTTTTATACATCAAAGACTAAGAAATTATTTTCAGATATAAGTTCTTCATAATTTGATCCACATTAGTCCAAATATACTTCATGAACTATGAATACAATGACTTAGGGCTCCAAAACTTAACCCACAACTATTTTCCACAAATATATAGAACTCCTCGAATATTTTCAGACAAAACCGGTCCGATCATCATTGATTGGCCAATCGGGCCACGTTATTAACAGGGGAACCGGTCAGACCGCGGCAACCATTCCGGTTTGATCGCTCGGACAACCCCGGTCGGACCGCCACCCATTGGTCGGTCGGACTGCTCACATTTTCTCTCATGCACACATGCGAGCATCTCTTTTAAAAAACCAACCGTCAACTAAAAACCGATCGCACCACACCGGCAGTATGACTACCCTCAAAATTCTATCACACCGGACTTACGGCCAGACCGCTACCTCTGGCCAGTCAGATCACCCTCAATCTAACAATAAATATGAAAACTTATAAATTTTAGTAAATTCAAATTTTAATTCGATACGATTGCCAATTATTCAACACAAAAGGACCATAGACATTCTTGACATGGATTTACATCTAAACTATCTAATTGACTACTTCAGGATCTTGTTCACCTTGAGAAATAGTATTATTTTGCCTTGAGAAGAAACGTGCCAACCATATGTTTCCGTCCGTTCGATGTGAACATGCATCAGATGTGTGGGCGAGAAGGTTGGAGGACCTCAATTTACCTCGTTGGAAAATGGAAGTGGATCCTCTAAATTTGAGGCGCTACATAATTGGAGTAGTATAGTGATTTGCTATTAGGGCTGTAAAAAAAGCTCGAAGCTCACGAGCTACTCGAGTTCGCTCGTTTTAGACTCGATTCGAGCTCGGTTCGAACTTTAAACGAGCCGAACTCAAGCTTGATCTTGAGCTCGCGAGCTTTACCGAGCCGAGCTCGAGTAGTTTGCGAGCTTTGATTCGAGCTTAAATAGTAATACATATTAATTCTTACCGAGCTTACTCGAGCTTGAGCTTTTCTTATTATTGAAAATTAGTGTATAATTGAATTATTTTGACTGTTATCGAGCTTACTTGAGCCGAACTCGAGCTCGAGTTTTTCTTATTATTGAAAAATAGTGCATAATAAATTATTTTAATTGTTATCGAGCTTCACCGAGCCGAGCTCGAGCCTACTCGAGCTTAGGTCGAGCCGAGCTCGAGCCTAGGTTCAAGCTCGGACCCCATCTCGAGCTCGACTCGAGCTTCTACCGAGCTCGAGCCTGGAAGGCCAAACTCGCTCGAGCTCGACTCGTTTCCAGCCCTATTTGCTATAGCACCCAATACTACCTGAAATGGGCATGGCCTTCGAGTTTTTGTCCGATGCTCGTGGGAGAAATGCACCGCAATGCAGCTTTGCAAACTTTGACTCAAGAGTATCAGCTACTCATCTCACATGAAAGATTTGTTTGGGGCCTTTGAAGTCAACTGTAGATATTACAAATCCTACCTAAGGAAATGCCAAATTGACTAAAGCAACTATTAAACTTGATTTTACTAATTATTTGGAAATGTAGTAGAGACATGTTTAGAACACAAAAATTTCATAGAAATTGGAATTTCCCGTGAAACAATTCTTACCTCCTGTTCCTTTTGTTGTTGAAATCTAGAGGCAACCATTCTGGTATACCTGCTTCCATAATTTGGGAACTGTTTTGGAGTAATGGAAATTGAGTTCAGGTGGGCATCTGAAACAGTTCGTTTCTTATGAGAATTAGAAAAAAAATATATCGTGTTTCAAACAAGGCAGAGCTCACCAATTCTCTTACTTGGTACCTGAGCAGGATTTGTGACTCAGTTCTTTTGGGTTTATGGTTAGACTTTGGTTTCTATTTCTATAGTAACTCGTTGTTAAACTGCATATTTTTTAAAGTGGGATAGACAGGTAGATTGTAATATAAATTATACCGAGTTCAGCTATACTAGCTAAAATCATATATAACTATTTGTTTTTTTATATACTATTTTTTATAAACAGATTAAAATTTAAAAACCACAGCTATAAATATCGGTCAAAGGAAACCACCTACAGTAACCTCAATCATACGAGGTAAACTGGTCTGCATCATGCATTATTGATTTGCGTGAAATTGCGGGGCCATGACTTTTCAAACATGCAGCCCTGAGCTGTTTACCCTGTGGTGGTGGGGTCCTGGACTGAAGAAAAAAAATCACCCAATCGTACTGGAAACAGATGCCTCTTTGCTATCATTGAACAACCTGGTCAATATATATGCTCCTAAGGAGCCAGGAGTCCATTGTTCATTAGCAAGGGGTGTCAAGAACAGGAGAACAGTGAAGTCGAAGCAGCTATCCTCTCATCCTGCTGCCCAGTTTCAGTCAGCAATATGGCGCATGCTCAAGAAATTCAGCTTCAAATCAGAGGTGCTTCTTCCACACCCAATTTCTCTGCGTTGGCATTTGTCGTGCTTAATTTCCTGTGAATGATTTGGATTAATGAGTTGGGAAAATAGTATTTGTTTTCTTGATGTTTAGTTGGCCCGTGTTTTATCTCTCTAGTCTTGAAAAGTTGGTCCGCTTTGTGAAGAAAAATGATGAGAAAGGAAGAACATTTGCTCAATAGAAGTAGGTTTCCAATTGAAGAAAAATCAACCATTGGAGAAAGGGGTCAAATATAGATGAACTTCATGCATGGGCATTCTCATCTTCATATAATTGAACTCAGCAGTTGAAGTGAAAGCAAAGCAGAAACAGCCCTTGCCATACACTACAGCACGAGTACTGCAGCAAGAATACCCATGCTCATGCATAATGATTTTTGTTGGGAACATGCATGGTGAATGGTTAAGTGAAACCAAAGAGAGTTTTTTTTTAAAAAAAAGATGTGTCTAGATATCACCTGAATGTTTTCTTCCTAACAATTATTCAGATTTGAGACCGTTAGATTAGAAATCAACGGACCTTTTTTTTGAAAGAGGGGAGATTTTTTTTTGGAGGAGGTGGGGAAGAATTCATGGCCGTTAGATCTCTAATCTAATGTTCACAAATCTAGATAATAGCCAGAAAGAAAACATCCAAGTGATGTTAAACATGCAGTGATATTTATCAACACCTTTAAGAAAAGGTGAAACAAAATATCTTTACAAAGCAGTGCTTATGTTGCTTTTCTGCAATTCTGCGTACGTACCTAACTGCTTTTTTTCTGTTAAAAAAGTGAACTTTACTAATACTCCGACTAAACTACCATGCCTTTTATTTCCACTAAGGAACCCCGGAACAAGAATCCGGCCATGGCGAGAACGGAGCGGGACCGAAAGCCGCCGAGCGTCGGTCGGTGAGAGGCGGCTTGAGGTGGTGGATGACGGTGGTGGTGGACATGCTCCTGGTGCTCAGCGGGCAGACTGTGGGCACCCTCCTCAGCCGCCTGTACTACAACTCCGGCGGCAACAGCAAGTGGATGAACACACTCACAGTGTCCGGCGGCTCGCCTCTGCTCGCCATCCTTCTTCTCCTCACACCGCCGCCCTCTGCCGCCGAGCCCCAGCCGGCGTTGGGCAAGATGGTGGCCATCTACGTGGGCATCGGGATCATCATCGGCTTCGACAACCTGATGTACTCGTACGCCCTGCAGTACCTGCCGGTGTCCACCTTTTCGCTCGTGGCCGCCACGCAGCTCGCGTTCAACGCCATCACCTCGCGCCTCATCAACGCGCAGCGCTTCACGGCGCTCATCGCCAACTCCGTCGTCGTTCTCACCTTCTCCGCCGCCCTGCTCGGCGTCGGCTCCTCCTCCGACAAGACCTCCAGCAACGTGCCGCGCGGCAAGTACCCGCTCGGCTTCATCCTCACGCTGTTCGCCTCCGCCGTCTTCGCGCTCATCCTGTCCCTCTACGAGGTCACATCCGAGAAGGTGATCAGGACGAGGACGTTAAGGTGGCTGCTGCGGATGCAGCTGTGGACGAACATCGTGGCGTCTCTGGTGTCGGTGGTGGGGCTGTTCGCGTCGGGGGACTGGAGGACGATCCCGGGGGAGATGGCAGCGTTCAAGGACGGGAGGGCGAGGTACGTGGCGACGCTGGTGGGGATGGCGGTGTCGTGGCAGGCGTTGTGGGTGGGGACGCTGCGGCTGATCACGAGGGTGTCGTCGCTGTTCGCCAACGTGACGGGCACGGTGGGGCTGCCGCTGGTGCCGGTCTTCGCGGTCGCGCTGTTCGGGGACAGGATGACGGGCATCAAGGCCGTGGCCATGCTCATGGCAGTGTGGGGGTTCCTCTCGTACGTGTACCAGCACTACCTCGACGGCCGGCGCGAGGCCGCCGGGAACGGGAGAGCGGCAGAATGCTGCATCTGCGCGGCGCGCACGGGAAGCAATGCCGTTTTGCACGCTTGAGACTTCTGTCATAGCCGACCAAGATAAATAGCACTCCTCTCTTTTTTTGATTTGAAAAATCAAATAGTAGTATAGTACTCGTATATGTCTTTGCTCTGTTTTTCTTGGGAGGATTGAGATTTGAGAGGTAGCTCGAGCTATGTATTCGCAAATAGTACTACATGGAAAGGTAACGTAAGAAGAAAATTGTTAGAAGAAGAATCTTCTATTGACAATGAGTGTCTTTTTCCTTTCTTTACATTCCATTAGATGATTGCGCAAAACACTTGTTCCCGGCCATGTGTTTAGCTCCAATTTTTGCATTGCAATGCTTAGCAGCTCCATCAGCACGAATAGGTATGTATTCTCGCCGAGCCTTAAATCTGAACTTTCTTCCATCTCTAAGAAGTGAGCTTCCAATATCGACAGCAATATCATCAGCATCATCTTCCTCTTCATCACTTTCTTCGTCCTCACGTATTTCGGTATTGACAGCAATGCCTATCAAGGAACATTAGAGATCTAAGATTATCTTAGAACGTATTTGAATACTTAGACAAGGTAATGGTATAAATCTGGAAAGCTACAAGCGCCTCTCCAATGCAAACACATATCCAATTACCAGCAGGTTGCTAAGTATAAGAAGCCAAGGCCTAAACATGCTAGAATACAGATAATGTATAGCATATAATCTTTGTTCCTAAACATAAGATTGATATCCTTTTTATTTTTACCATGATACCATTTTTCCTTTACTACAGACAACTTGCAACTATTGCCAAAATAATTCATCATGTCTCAAATGCACAACTAAGAACTGGTAAAATACGCCTTATTAGTCTATTCAGTAATTGATAAGAGAAGTCAAAAATCGCAAAAAAAAAAAAAAGAACGGACTCTTGCATCCTCGTTGAAATGAGCCTAGCATGATACTGTAGCAGTTAATAGTAGAAAAGTACTGCAGCATGTTACTACGGCCAAACCATTGCAGAAAAAGTATTGTTCCAAATCATTGTTTACCAAAAAAAATCACTATTCAAGTCTCTTTGTTTTACACCAACTTCAACTTGTGGTCAGGCAATTTGAAACAACCTCGGGGAATTAAACATGTACAGGCTGCATCGGACCTAACTAATAAACTGTTGATAGACAAGAGTTGTCTTGCGCAAGATTAGCCAAATATTAGCTTAGCTAGAACACGGAGCAACTCCACAGGGCATGGTTGCAGGTTCAGAAATACATGAGATTGCAAGAATAGTTTCTGGTGATCTGACCATTGGGATCGATATTAGGTTTTTTATGTACACCCGTAGCTTTAACATCCTACTTATTCACAATTTTTCATCGTTTAGATAGATCTGAGGCTAGGAATGCTGAATAGTACTGTGACGTTATGTTAGACCATGTGGCTAGGTTTAGAATATTTTGATGATGAATAATTGACAATGATTAATTTGTGATGATGAATAATTGGTACTTCTGTTTAGCGTTGTTATGCGAGCTGTGTCGCGTGTGTGTGGATTGATGTTAGTCAAGTTTGAACGAACTTGTGCCGGAAGAATGTTCTTTATTCTTTGCATGTGCAGGTTGGACGTGAAGACGGTCATGGTCGGTGACGAAAAAGACCAGGACTAGGAGGGGGAAATCTTAGGTCCAGGCGGTCGAGGGTGTCACGAGATGGTCGAGCTCACGCTGGAGCACATAGAGATCAAAGATGGATGGTGCGTAGAGAAGCTACGGGAGGTGCGGTCCTGGAGGTTCGACATGTGATGAGTTGAAAAGTTGGAAATGTGAAAACCCGTGTTAGGAAGTATTTCGGGTTCCTTGATTAGTAGTGGGCTAAAAACTTCATTGAGATAAAAAGATCCAATGCTAGTTGAACGAGTTGTATTAGGGTTTAAGTTCGTTGGTAAGTGGACATACAGGTTAGGCTATAAAAGGCTAGGGCCGGCGGCCAAGCGCTGTACTTTTTTTGGTGAGCAGAGAAAAATCTGATTGATTTCGACGTCGTCTCTGCTTTATCTTCTTAGGCCGTCTTTGATCTCTTCTGGATCTCACGCTAATGGTGGCCACACGTCCGTGATCGATTGGCAACAGGCGCACGGTCTTCTCACGTCTCGCGCGTGTTCGGAGGCGTGCTCGAGGAGTCGCACATGTCTTCACGTGTCTCGCGCGTTCGTTCCGGGCGCGCAGGCGACGCAGCGGCATGTCCTCGTCCCATCGCTTTCACCCGTGAGTTACATGCATGTGCACAGAGGTCTAGCCGAGAGTTGCCAATCAGATTGCTATATTTTAATTCGTGATTAGCTATGATTAGAAGACTAGATAATAAATGCTAGGTGATTAAGTAAAGCTAATTAGATTCTCTCTCTCTCTCTCTCTTGTTTTTAACATTAAATCTTAAAGTTTATGATTCATGCATGCGTCGGGATAGCAATTGATTAGTGACTGGAGGAGGTGATTAGATAAGTAATTTGGTGAGGCCAATTAAGGTTTATGCATTACGTATACTTGACTGCATGCATGCATGTTCTTTGGAATCTGTTTGTTGGTTTGAGGTAAAAACGTGGTCTGCATGTATTGCTGTTCTCTGGTCGAACGCAGAGACTTTTGGTTCTAAAGTAATTAGTGATTAGTGCTAATTAAGTTCTCACCGATTCTGCATGCATGATTTGGCTCAAGACCAGATAAGATCAGAGCATAGAAGTGCACGTGAAGAAAACCGCTCGATTTTTTTTGTTTGTTTCCTGTTTTTGTTCTTTCTATTTTTTTAGATTAATCGATTAGAAGACAAAAATTTTAAGAAAAAGTTTCCGCTGCAAATTACAATTATTCATCCCTCTGATTGCCATCGACGTCTAGCTATCTGTTTTTAACACTGTACTTATTTGCAGGAGTAGCTATCTGTTTTTAGAAAATAGTTGGGAATTAGAAAAAGAAACAACAATGGCCAGTGGGAAATTAGCAAGAGGGGGGATGTTAACTTGATGCCATCTTCTGATAATGATCAGACAGGAAACCTTAAAAATGAAAACTGCATCACCCTTGCAAGCAACAAGGGCAATTTGATTGCACCACGAGCAATGCCCATGATCTTGATTCTTCTCCTATGGATGAACATGTACCTCCAGCACCAAGAGAGCAGGATATAATAGTTTCGAATGATCAGTTGTTGAACTAGATAAACTAAAGCGCATTCGAGCATGTTCATCCCTCGCTAAACATTTGGCTGCCTCCAATGTCTCACTTGGACTAATGAATGTAGTTCTTCAGTTGCACTAATGTCAACATCACATATCTAATCAGCAAGTTCTCTCTACTAGCTAAATTTAACAGCAGGTAGAAAACTCACCATAAGGGGTGCTGACAAGCGAAAGCAAAGTCGTCGCAGATCTCGTAGCGGCAGAGAACCTTGTCACAGGAGAACGTTGTACCGTAAAACCGATTTTCGACGGAATCAAAGAGACATATCTGTTAGAATCGTAACCATAGAATACGACCACAATCGAAATGCATACATTTGTCTCATACACTATGGAGATGATGAGAAGAGATATATTTTACATCCTAGAGGGGCTATAATTGGATCTACTATTATTTCTGGTACAAAAGTTCCTATATCAATGGGAAATGTACTATTGGAATCCCAGTGGGGCTATAATTGAAGATACTATTGTTTCTGGTACAAAAGTTCCTATTGTTAAGGGTATTAGAGATAAAATAGGAATTGTATTATTCCTTTCCTTATATGCATCTCTTTCCTTATCCCATATGGCATATTCCATGTAATATCCCTTTGTACTCCGTATATATATTGCCCATTGAGGCTCTTCAATATACACATAATATTCATAACATGGTATCAGAGCTTAGGTTAAAACCCTAACCTCCGCTCCGGCCGCCGCTGGTCACCGCCAGCCTCCGTGCCCGCTCCGCCGCCTTCGGCCGCTGCCTCTTGTGCCAACGCGCCCGCGTCGCCGCCGTGCCCGTGAGAGAGGTGAGAGGAGGAGGCGGGAGCGTGACGGGTGAAGAGGCGTCGAGTGGAGGCGAGAGAGAGGAGTTGAGTCGAGGCGGGTGTGGTGTGCCGCGCCAGGGTAAGGGTGACGACCGAGTGAGTGAGGATGAGTTATAGTCTCTGCTAGTATTAGTTTTCTGCTGGTAGTATCTGTTTTCTTTTGAGTCAGTCTTTAGTTATTTTTCGTGAGTCTTCCGTTGCGTCCATCAAAAATCCGTAGTTTCTAATTTTTCGCTTGTTCAAGCCGTACGAGTCCACAAATTTATTGTCAGTCATAGAAGTGTAGGAATTTTCTTTTGCATGGCAGCAGCCGCCGCTCTACTCTCTGAGCCGCGTGCAGATCGTGGAAGTCGTTATGATGCCGCTGCTTCTCTAGCCACCGTCCCGAGCTTCAAAGGCCGCTGCACGTCCTCTGTGCACTGCTCCACCGCCTCTTGGGATTTGATCTGCGCAGTCATGCATCTATCTATTCCTCTTCGGCTTGATTTGACAGTTTATTCAAAAACTGCACGCAACGACGACATCATCAAGACTCAGACTTCGGATTTATCTTATTTTAGTGTTAACCATTTTTCAAATGCAATGCTATTGCATACGCCTTGCATTTGATGGGGTGTTAAGGGTATTAGAAATATATTAGGAATTGTATTATTCCTTTCCTTATATGCATCTCTTTCCTTATCCCATGTGGCATATTTCCCTGTAATATCCATTTGTACTCCCTATATGTATTACCCATTAGGGCTCTTCAATATACACACAATATTCATAACACCTATATCAATGGGAAATGTACTATTGGAACCCCTCCATCTTGCATCTAGAGCTCCTCCATCCCACCAAAGGGCTGAGCACCCCCTTCGCCGCCTTCCTCCTCATCTGCGTCGAAGTCACCCCCACCTCTGGCCACCACCTTGTTCCTCATTCGCTGCTCGGCCGCCACACCATCTTGCAATTCTTGGCTTAGTCGCTTCATGGCGTTGGAGGCGAAGGCAGCGGTGCGTAGGGATGGAGGAGGCGGCGGTTTAGGGTGGAGGTCTGGAGGATCGGTGGCGGCAGACTGAGGAGAGGCGAGCACCGAGCAGTCAGCGGTGGAGGCGGATCGAGGAGAGGGGAGCACAGAGCGGCCGTCGTCGGATCGAAGACGACGAGGAGACTCTCCTCAGGAGAGTGATTTTTTTGGTTCATCCACTTGAACCCTAGGAACCTATAGGTTTAGAACCTATTGAACCCAGTTTTTTTATTAGACCGAACCTCTGGTCCATACTCCATAATTTCTAGGCCGGTTCATTGGATCAAGCTGAACCACTCCAACCCCAATAGAAGATGCAGGCCCAGGCGGCGTCTTGTATCCTAGTTTGTGTGACGATCCATCGTGAAATTCTTGGATCGTAACTCGCAAGGCGTTGAGATTCACTAACAGGCCTAACTCGTTTCTGGGCATGATGGCCCAAATATTCTGGCCAGTTCACTAATCATTTCACAGAAGGCCCACTGACTCGCCACTTCATTGGGCCCTTTTTGGGCTTCTCGTTTTGGTCTTTTGCTTTTTCCGGAAGGCAAAATAAACAAGATAACTTCTAAACGGATTCCGAGCTTAAAATCATGTGCACTGTCTACATTGATACCTTTGTCATTCACTATCGTCTCGAAAAGAACAGACAAGAAGACATCAGTGGCAGCCCAAAAAACAATGCCAATTACTTCTAAACTGACCAAGCAGGCCCCATTTTCTTCTTAAAAAAAAGCCCCATTTTCTTCTTAAAAAGACAGGCCCCCATTTTCCGATTGTTGTTCACTCCAAATCTCCCAAGGAAGTTTCAGCTTTGTCACATACATCATCCATGCAACCAACTTAAGGTAAGCAAATTGAAACGTATGAACAAAAGTTAAGGAAAACATTTCTATTCTGACCAAACGGGCATCGGTTATCTGTGTGTTGTATGTAACAAGCTGCAAAGAAATGAACAAGGCGAGATGCAGTCAAACCCCCTTCCTACTCCTTGTAATGGCTTGAACAGGAGCAAGATGATCTTAATCCACAAAAACGACAACTCAGACAGACGCTGTTGGACTTAAGCCTATTGCACTGTATATTTATATTTTACTCTATCAAAGTTACTGGTCTAAGACGTGCTCACGTTCACGTCGTGGTCGTGATTCTCTGTTAGCCTGTTAGTTAGTGGAGCTATAATTTCGCTGGACGTGGGATGACACAGCTAAAACTGATCATGGCGTAAGAATAGGAAATAACTTTAGACTTTGCTTTGTATTCGAGTCATATAAATTAGAGAAGAAAGCTGAGAAAAGCTGCTGAACTTGAGCAGCACAAATCCCTGTGTTTTTCTCAGTGTCGCGTGCGTATCCCCGAGTGTTTGTGTGAGTGGTCATAAACGAGTGCTCATAGTCGTAACGAGTACTCGTGGTCGTAAGTCGTAACTGACTATTGACTTATTGCGACAAGGAGTTGTCGTAAGCAACTTCGTGATCAAAAGAGACTTCGAGTGGCCATAAACGACTACGTGGTCATAAGCGGGTTCGAGTGGTCGTAAACGACTTCGCGTGGTCATAAATGACTTCGTGGTCGTAAACGGCTTCGCGTGACCGTAACGAGTACCAAGTACTCGTGGTCGTGCGACTGCATACGTGTCCATTCCGACAAGTGGTATCAGAGCGGTGTAGAGATCCTGTCGGAGATCTCAGGCCACGGATCTGAATCTCCTTCGAGGTCACTCACTCCACCAAGGATCTATGGGCACAACAGGACAAGGGTGCGTGGCCGCAAGGTGGTAGTGCAGCATGTGACAAGGGAGAGTGGGGGGACGGCGGTCTACCCCATGCTAACGCACACGAACTACTCTGACTGGGATCTCGTCATGAGAGTCAATTTGTAGGCACAGGGCTTGTGGCAAGCAATTGAGCCCAACGACGTCGATTTTCGCGACGACAGGATGGCGTTGTCCGCAATCCTCCGCGCGGTGCCGCCTGACATGCTATCAACACTCATCCTGAAGGACATGGCAAAGCAGGCATGAGACGCCATGAAGGTGCAGCGGATAGGCGTCGACCGCGTGCGCGAGGCGAATGCGCAGGAGCTCCACAAGGAACCTTCGCATCCTCAGTGACGCGATTGAGAAATCCAAGGTTGTGAAGAAGTTTCTGCGTGTCGTATCTCCACAGTACGCGCAGGTGGTCATCTCCATCGAGACGTTCCTCGACCTAAGCACACTCTCGATCGATGTTCGACGAGCTCACCGGACGGCTTCGTGTGGTGGAGGAGTGATACAGACTTGACGACAAAGGCAGATCTGGAGGGCATCTGCTCCTCACTGAGGAGGAGTAGCTCACGCATGCCAAGAAACAGGAGCAGGGCGACAGCTCCTCAAGTGGGGATTGGAGAAGCGACAGCAATAGCGACAATCGGCGCCATAGAAAGCTGCACAGTCGTGGGGGGTGACAAAGGCGAGCATGACACCCGAGGCGATGGCTCGTCCAACATGCATCGTGACATGTCGCAAGTTAAATACTACAACTATGACTAGATGGGGCACTTCTCCAGGAACTACCACAAGCCCCACCACGATCATAAGGAGAAGGCGCACCTGACGCGTGTGCAAGATGAAGAACCCGCGCTGCTCATAGTCGAGCACTGCGAGCTGTCACAAGCTGCCAGCGAGGTCCAGCAGCAGTCGGTGCTCCTCAACGAGGAGAAGGTGATCCCGACGGATGCCGGCGCAGCATTTGGTACCTCGACACGGGAGTGAGCAGCCACATGACTGGATCTCGAGCGATGTTCAGATCTCTTGATGAATCGGTGAAAGGGACAGTCAAGTTTGGCGATGGCTCGTTCATGGACATCCACAGCAAGGGAACCATCATGTTCCAGCACCAGAACGGTGAGCATCGGCTTCTCACCAAGGTATAATTCATCCCGCATCTCTATAGCAACATCATTTCTGTTGGGCAATTGAAGGAGAGCGGGTGCAAGGTGGTGATCAAGGACAGAGATTTGCACATGTTCGACCGCGAACACAAGCTATTGGCATGGGTGAGGCAGACTAGGAATCGGCTTTACACACTGAAGCTAAACCTTGCTGGTTCCGTGTGCCTGCTCACGCGCATGGATGACGAAGCTTGGCTGTGGCATGGACGCTACGACCACCTCAACTTCTGAGCCATACGAAACCTAGCACATGGATGACGAAGCTTGGCTGTGGCATGGACGCACATGAATTTCTGGGTTAGATCCACCTTGCTAGCTTACCTTGAGAAGTACTTACATATAAGCCTAGGGGTTCCAATGGTAGCACTATCGGTTAACCGTTTTACGCGAAGCGAGGACGAAAGTAGCGGGTTGTTACGTGTGTGTGACCTATCCAGAATGGGGTTAGTCCTAAGCCGATTTGGACCCTAGCGTGTTACAACCATGTTCCATCCGTAAGACCCACTTCTCAGCCAAAGGTAATGGCTAAGTTCTTTTCCAGTTATGGCTTGTGACTTATGGTTTATGTTACAGTAACTAGCTTTCAAACGTTGTATTTTTCAAGGTGAGATCAACAGGAAGATTGTAGTAAAAAGTATACCGAGTTTAGCTGAACCTGTCAAAATTATATGCGATTATTTTTCTTTGCGTACTACATCTCATGAACAGTCAGAATTAAAAAAATTTAAGTTATAAGACACAGTTCAAAAGAACCCACCAATTAAAATGGTTCATGAGGACATTTTTATAAAATCAAACATGAGCATATTAGGACTCTAGATGTCCCATTCATAACCCCAGCATTTAATTCCGCCTACATGACTTCACTCCCTCCCTACTAGACACACCATCTATTGATGGGAGAATCTTAACACACAAAAAAATCTGAACATATAAATAAGCTAATAGTATTGTACATAACAGAAGAAACATTTTACAATGTTGCAACAAATTCAACTGACAAATAGTACCCTTGGAAATGTTGGTGCCTACATGTGAAATTTGGACGCTTTTGGCACTGTTGGTCTCATGAATTCCCGAAGTAGCTCCCACCGGAAAGAAATTCCGATCCGCCCCACGACCGCACGATTCACCGGAGGTCGACACGTGGAAGTCGTGCGGCGGGAAGCCGACGATGACAGTAGAGTCGCGCGGTCACCGACCGCACGACTCGCCGAAAACATCAGAGCACCGAGTGGTGCGGTCGGCGACCGCACCACTCCATTAATCGTCTTGCCCGACCGCACCACTCGCTTGCTCCTGCACTAGGGTTAGGGTTTGCACCGATCGTTGTTTTTTCATAATGTAAGCGATTTTTTGTGTATTTTTTGATAGTTCAATAAATCTTTTGTAATGATAAATATTATGCATGTACATGTAATCCGTTTGATGTGGAGTGCGGTTCTTTGGTAGTGTAAATTTTTTTGCAATTACGAAAAAAGAATATAGGTTGGTAGAGTACGAACAATTTTGTGAAAAGTAACGATTAGTGTATTTGTTATTTTCGTGCAATGTCGATCGTGAAAAATATGTTAAACTAGCAATAACACTTTTCAAGATGTTATGTTGTTTTATTGGAAGAAATTTAAAGAAAATTTTTGAGGACAACTGTGATATGAACAATTAGACGAAAGGAAGGAAAGTGATATTTAACACGTAGGAATCGTTGAATGCGAAAACACGAGATAATAAGCTTAGTCGAATAGAAATGAGCTTCACAATACAATTGGGAGTTACATGACGCGTACATTTTATTACATGCATAACATATAGCATGATATGCGACTAATGTACCCAATCGTCAGGACCTCACTGTGGACCGGGCCACTTTCCTTCCTTGCCCGCCGACGTCGAACTCCTCCGCGCCTCTTTTGCACGAGCCGCTATTTCCCTCTTCTGTCAAGCTCCCTCTCGCGAGCCTCCCGCTCCCTCCGCGTGCGCATCGAGATGGGCTTGCGATTCGCGTTGTATACGCAGGGTGTGCTCGTGGTGCGGCGCCCTCCTCGCAGCGACTCTTTGTCCTGGTTGACATTCCACCTCAAGTCGAGGGTCCATTGGTCGCCAGGTGGATCTCAAGATCGATCCATTTGCGGTAGGTACATAGGGGCTCCGGGGCCGCAAAACGAGGGAGAGAATGTTAGTACGTGATGTGAAGGAGGAGATGTTGGGAAAAATGGTGCATGTGTTCGCACGGGTGCCGATAGGATGAGGTGTCATAACGGCGGTTGGGGTATTCATCGAGTAGTTTGCGCACCCCGTAAACGCATACCGTGGTGATGCGTTCCTTCGATTTGACGAACTTGCACGTGTCCCGCACCAACAAAGGGGTGTCTCCCCTCGTGGGAGTTGCGGCGAACGCCGTTGGGGACGTCCGGATTGGGTTGTTGCTACGCCGCCGCTCATTGCGGGGAGCTGACCCTTTAGCACGCTGGGCTTGTTCTACCCGGGACGCAATAGCCCTTATTTTCTCATCGCGAGCGGCAGCTGATCGTGCTAGGTTACGGGTGTCCTCCCATTCCTTCACCATCATGTCATTCCACTGGAAGGGTGGATGCGTCCCATTCTGCATCGTTCGCATTGCAGACAGCAAGCCTGCATTGCGGTCGGAGATGACACACACCTCGGGCCGATCTTGAACTACAGCCTGCTTCACGTTGGCAAGAAACCACAGCCAGCTATCCGTATTCTCGTTCTCTACAATTGCAAATGCCACTCGAGTAATCGGTCATTTGCATCACCGCAACCGCGTCGATGGTACCCTTGTACTTGCCAGATAGAAATGTGCCGTCCATCGTTAGCACCGGACGGCACCACTTGAAGCCTTCAATTGCACGCCTAAAGGCCCGAACACTGTCAAGCACAAAACAATTTGGCCTTGCGCCTCATTAACCCGCTCTTGCTTGTTAATGTAACTTCACGGGTTTGCTACGCAATTTGATGCGCATTCTTGGGACCAAATCATATGCCTCTTCATATGTCCCAAACTTACGCCGCAGACCTTCTGCTTTACCCGCCATACCCTCTTGTAGGTGACATCAAACCCCACCGTGTTTGCCACATCCGCCATGAGAACCTTAGGAGAAATACACATTTGCCGAACAAGATGGCTTATCGGCCCGCAACATATGACGACGTCATGTTGCGGTGCTCGTATTGGACCCGCAAGCTCACATGTGTGATCCTTCACCACGCTTATCCGAATTCCGTGGCGCCCTGAACCGCCGCCCACGGACCTTGCTGTGGCATGAGCCGCCGACGCACTTCACAATGTAGGTGTCGGGGTTCGACCATGCACCCGATATGTCCTACCGATGCCGACGGCATACGTGGCAATAGCTTGCGCAAAGCACCCTTGTTACGGAAGCACGCCTATAAGCAGTGTGCCTCATTGAATCCCCACTGCCTCCTCCGCCTGTGGCGTAACTAGGGATTGCGCTGCGATGTCGTCCAATCTTGACGCACGTGCGCACCGTCCGTGGTTACAACACCACCTAACACACCTCCCGCCGTAAGTTGCCCTTCACCTCCTCTTCGAACTGTCTGCTTTCAACATACTCTTCCTCCTCGCTTTCCACTTCCTCCACCTCGTCGGCAAGGTACTCGTGGCGCCAACTCGGGAGGCCCACCATCGGTCGCACCTTCATTCGCTCGAAAATTGTCCACGCCTCCGCAGTCTCCATCTCCCATTGATGCATTCACCCTACTTCACCATCATTTTCATGACCGCTTGAGGGTAATGCGTGCTCTACATCTCCGCCAACAACACCGAGCCACCCATGGCGTATGATTCATCCTTCCACAAATTGAACATACACCATTGGCCTTGCATAAATCGCTGCGTCGGGGTTGCAAACAACCTCCATGTAGTTGGTCCATAAGGCGTCACTCGTCACCTTTATAAGCCGACACACGCCTCCCTGCATCACCCATCGCGCATACACCGCCTCGATCCGTAATTTGTTCCTTGCGGTCTCCCGATCGAAGCCGAACGCACGCATCTCCGTAGCTCGGCCAGCTCATGGTGTTGATTGGGTGACCGGATCACGGTCCGGTCACAATTATGCAGTGTCCGCCTGTCGCCTGTCACAGACGAGACCACCGCCAGAGAACACGAACAAGTCTTGGATGTCACCCATGTCCTACCTAACATAAGTCCATATTGAACCCTCTTAGTATATATAACATGCAACAAATGTACCATCATTCAATATCTACCGCCCACCACATACAACAAGAATATTTTCATCTTCATTTGTAAATCTAATTTTATTTCTTTCATGGAGGGCGCTAATAAATTTCTATGCAAATGAAATTACCAATGTAATGTATTATGTATAAATTTCTACATAAATCATATGTACCATATGGTTTTGCATAACAATGAGACCATACTTGCTCACTTATTATTTTATGCTTGCCGATCTCGTCATATGATGATTAATGATTGCAAGTTGGTTTACTCATGCTATTTACCCGAACCAAGAGTATAAATTATTTTACACATTATCACTAGGATGCTTTTTAAACCATGTGCATGACAAGATTTCATATGTCATATACATGCTTATTTCATAAATTAATACTACAATTGTATTCCTAACAAGACCTATCAACATTAAAGCTACATAATACTCAAGATAACTAAATCGTACTCAACAAACCTACAAAATTTATTCACATAAATTACATAACACAATACACTACAACTACAAACATTGCATCAAAAATGACATGCATGAACTCCGTAAATAACGCTTACGCTAATTACGGACTAATCAAAATAATAACATCATACACGCATGGGGATGATATTTACCTTTCCTTGAAGCTCATGAGACGATCTACAACTTTCACAATTGTGAAAACTTCGATCCTTCGAAAATTGCTCCAAATCTCGTGTTTGCGGTCCTTCTTTCCTTCTCTTGCGCTTCTTTTCTTGTCGCCGATGCGAATGGACAAGACTACAAAATTTATTCACATAAAATGTAAAATACGATACACTACAACTACAAACATTGTTTCAAAATTGACATATATGAGCTCCGTACATAACGCTTACGCTAATTACACACTAATCAACAAAATAACATCATACACGCATGGAGATGATATTTACCTTTTCTTGAAGCTCATGAGACGATCTACAACTTTCACAATTACGCAAACTTCAAATCACTTGAAATTTACTTCAAAATCTGTGTTTCCGTCCTTCTTTCTTCTCTTCCCGCTTCTTTTCTTCTCTTGCGCTTCTTTTCTTGTCGCTTCCTCTCTCCGCTTCTATGCGAATGGAACCGAGTGAGTGAGGCAAAGACAACTCACCCTTCCTTTCTTTTATCACGAGCGATCATATGCATGCATGCGAGGGGCCGGCTCTCACGGCTTCAAAACGCGCCAGCACGCAGTAGGGGCCGGCTCTCACGGCTGTAAAACGCGCCAGCACGCTTGCTTTCGGGGTTGATGGGATGGGGCACCGAGTGGTGCGGTCGGCTACCGCATGAATAGCCGAGTGGTGCGGTCGCGACCGCACCACTCCATTTGCTACAATCTTGCCGAAGTCGTGCGGTCGGCGACCGCACGACCTCGGTGTCATGCGCTCGCCGCCGCACGACTTACACGTGTCAGCTTCGGGTGAATCGTGCGGTCGGCAGGGGGCCAGATCGGGAATTTGTTTCCACACGGTGCTACTTCGGGAATTTGTGGGATCAACAGTGCCAAAAACGTCCAAAATTCCCTACATGTCAGTGGAACAGCTTTGCCAACCCTCCGTAGGCATAAATTCTTTTTCTAGTTTACACGTAAAGGCAAAAGAAGAGAAGTAAAACCCCAAAACTAAAACGAAAACAGATTTGCTATTTTACGGCTACCTAAAATTTTGCAAAATCACAGTCGACTTTCTCACCTCCTGTTTAGAGTTAGGATCATCGATGCCCTCCAAACTCAGAGGAAAGGTGAGGTGGTGACAGATCAACAATGGGTGACGGTGACACCGCTAGACGCGAGAGAGGAGAGCGATGGGTAGGGTCGGGTGAGGGTAGTGACAACCGAAGTGGTTACGAGACAGTGGGAAGTATTGGCGAGCTACCGCATATGAAGAAGGAAGTGACATGGGGGGCTCCCTCTGGAAAGGAGAAGGGAGGCGGTAGGTGGTGGCGAGCCGCTAGATATGAGAAAGGAGGCGATGCAGGGGATCTCATCGAAAAAGAGGAAGAAGGGAGGCGGTGGAGGAGGGGGGGTAGAAGGAGCTCGCCGACGAGGCGACGGAGGTGGGGCGGGGGTGATAACTGGATGTGAGACTGTGAGTAGGTTAGGGACAAAGGGTGATGATGAGTTATATAGGTGAGAGGAGTTCTATCTCACGGTGAGAAAAATGGACTAATTTATTTTTTAGTTTACTGTGTAATAGTCGCGGCCAAACTAACATGGCTGTGTTAATTGTTGGGATAAATAATTGGAACGCGGGAAAATAAAAAAAAGGAAATGAAGGGGACGATGTTCACCGGAAGCGGCCGCCGTCGGCGAGCTTCCAGGAGCGGCAGTGGTGGAGCGGTGACGGCCGGAGCTCGCCGGACAAGGCGGGTGCGCCTGGCGGTTGGCCTCCGCGGTGGTGCCGCCCCGGGCTGGGCCGCACGAGCGGACTGATGCACACCACGAAGCCCGAGACACCAGCACCGGCGCTTCTAAGGCCGCGACGGCAGGAGGTTTTCCGCGTCGGGGATGATGAAGTTCGCCACGGCGATTCCGCTGGCGAGCTGCTCTCCTCGCCGCCTTCGTGAGCGTACCTCACCAGCGAGAGCCCCCGGTTGCTGATCACGAAGCAAGAGCGCCGCGATAGGGATGGCGGCGAGGCGGTGACCGGCTCCTTCTTTCGGCGGCAGCGCGACATGATCCCCGCGAGCCAAGATCGGTGCTTCCGCTCCTTGCCACCGCCCTTTTCCTCCGATCCGTGGCGGCGGTGGCCGAAGAGCACTGCGAGCACGGAGAA
Source organism: Bonia amplexicaulis (assembly GCA_036346245.1). Taxonomy (NCBI): domain Eukaryota; kingdom Viridiplantae; phylum Streptophyta; class Magnoliopsida; order Poales; family Poaceae; genus Bonia; species Bonia amplexicaulis. The sequence continues at coordinate 24,397,206 of CM070744.1, forward strand.
CTTGCGGCTGCGCCGCCTGATGTCGAATCCTATGTCGCCTTCCTCGAAGTCGAAGCCGGCGCCGCCGTCGTAGGCGGGGCCCACCTGCGGCGTCCGAAAAAAGAGGAGGCTTGGAGGGCGCCTCCACGACCCCGAGGCGTCGGACTTCCGGCGGCACACGTACGGCGACACCGACCTCGGGAATACCGGGACGGGCTCCGGCTGTGGCGGCGGCGGAGGAGGCAACAAGGGCGCCTCGTTCTGCGCGGTGGCGAGCGCGAGCAGGCGGTTGCGGAGGCAGGGCGCGCACACGCCAACCCCGCCCTCGTACGGGTGCCTCTTGCACCTCATGGCCTTCTCCTCGCTGCCTTTTTCTCCATTGACACGCAGCTCTTGGACACGGTGGTGGCTAGTGAGGACTTGAGGGGGAAGAGCAGAGAGGAGCAAGGAGTTGTATATATAAGCGGGGCTTCTGTTTCTTTTCGTAGTTTCTGCAGCAAGGAGTTGTATATAAGCAGGGCTTCTGTTTCTTTTCGTAGTTTCCGTTTGGTTTTGTTTATGAGAAATGCTATACAATATTCGACTATTTTTGAAGATAAAAATAATCAGATGATCTAGAGACGTTGGATCTTTATCCAACGGATCCACTCATATAAGCACCCCCTCCAAAAAAAAATCAAATATAAGCACCCCCTCCAAAAAAAGATCTGGAGCGTTAGATCACCATCCAACGTTCTAAAATCTGACTGTTTTTACCTCCAAAAATAGTCACATGTTGTATAGACACTCCCTTTGTTTATAGTGGAGAGAGATGCCTTGAGTAAATGAGTACCCTAATTTAGTAGTTTGATTGGTTTCTTTTCACTGATTACTCCACTTAATGAGAGATGGGCAAAACGAAACATGTTAAGATCGGCTCACTGATTACTCCACTTACTCCGTTTCCCTTTACCGTTTTCTTCTTCTGATAGATGGCGGCGACGCGTGTAGCCACTCTGGCCGGTGGGGGAACCCTGACACTTGGTTACGTTGATTTGCCCTTGGTTAGCGTTGATTTAATCCAGTCACTCCAGAAACAGAACTAAATACTAGTATAGTTGAATGCCCCGATATTGCTACGTACAAAAAAGAAAAGTCTATTTTTAAACCCTAAACTCCGATCTAGGTATATTTTTCAATCCTTAATTGTAAAACTGTTCAAAACGGGTCCCTCAACTCATAAAACCGGATCATGTGACTCCCTTGACCGAAATCAGAGTGGTTTTCGAGTCCGTCAAATTGCATGCATATCATACTCCTTGATCCGTGTTCAAGACAGGGCAGATAGGGGAGCCCGTAGGCCATTGTAGCGCAGCACCCCAAGGGGCACGCCTTGCGGTGCGTGGGTACATGTCGTGCTGACAACGACTGTCGGAGGTGCCTAAGGCCCTCAGGCTTTGGCCGCTGGCGCACTTGACAACAGTCTACACCCTGAGCCGAGTGACGAACCAATAGAAGCCGTTCCACATACGGCCAGGACGCATCGTCGACATCCATCCGTATTCCTCTCAGCAATTTCAACCACATTTGACTCTCTTTTCAAAGTCTGTATCATCTTTCCCTTGCGGTACTTGTTCACTATCAGTCTCTCGCATGTATTTTACTTTGGACAAAGTTTACCGCCTGGTTTGGATTGTGTTCCCAGTCAACCTGACTCATTGACGACGCCTCGCGGTGCAACAAGGTTTGAGCTAGATGGAGCTCTCACCCTCCTAGGCACCCCGTTAGGCCCGATCCGTCGCTGAGGATGTCTCACCAAACTACAATTCAGATGGCGCAACCACCCGATTTCCTAAGCTTGGATGCTCCTGATCCACTCGTCATTTTTAGGGAAATCCTGTAAGTTTTTTCTCCTCTATTTATTTATATGCTTGAACTCAACGGGCAGTCCCACCTGATATGGGGTCACGGTCCGAGTGACATGTCCTCTGGTCGATGGGTCCTTAGGGCCGCTGGACTGGCTACGCGGTGGTTCAATGCGTGTGGAGTGCTTGATCGCCCACCTTGTGGGTATGTGTGCCCTCGGTCAGGTGGCCTCAGGTGTCACTTGCATTTATACTCTCGATGGTTCGCGAGATTTTGCCATTCACATCAGCTATCGGAGAGACAACAGTAGCATTTTTTTTTGTCTAGTATGCTGAGCTTACTCGTTCATACAAATCGTTCTATCTGTATTGATTTGAACCGGCATGCATCTAAACAGGGAATGCACGGTACCATTTATTTGATCGTGTACAATACAAATAACCCGGCCAGCTTACCATAATCCATGACGCTCGATGCAACGGCGAGGTGATCCATTCAGGCATATTCATCTCCAACGTCTTCGAGCGTGTCATCGCGATGAACCAGGCTTCTCTCTCTTCTTTTCTGTGTTTCCTTACACGTGGCAGCAATCTGAGATGAATGGATGCTGTTTGCTGATCTATACAAAGTGAAGTAGAGCGAATAGTCTGCTGATACGTGTGAAAAAACAGAAACAGGAATAGGAAAGAGAACAGGAAAGTTGCATTCCATCGCGATGCCCCTCGCCGAACTACGCTGACCACAGAGCAAAGCACGGAGCCTGGAGCCAAATCCAATCGTACGCGCACCGACATTACGCCGGCGAAAACGAGGCGTGACCAAAGCTGCACCGCGCGCCGGTCTTCACGTGCCCTCGGGTTCCAGAAGCTGTTTCCGTTCGCCGCGGCGTGTGCAGCAGCAGCTTCACACAGATCGATCGAGTCAGTCACAGGCGCGCACCAAAAGTTTTTACGTACCGGAGGAAAAAATATGGCCGCGGTAGCGTCAGCGTGGACAGAAGCGGCAGGGTTTCTCCTCTGCTGATATCATCCATCCGTCAGTAGTCACCAAACCATCTGGTCGCATCATCTTTACTACTTCCGTTGATCCTCCCAACTACCAGTAGAAAAAATGCAGAATCCGACAGCTAGTAAGTTCCTGAAGGGCGATTATTGATTCTACTCGCAAGAATTGGCCACTGCTGGTTTTGACAAATCTTTGCAACAAGCAACACACGCAATCTTGGTTTCGTCGGTAAGCGACGTGGACGTACGTACGGACATGACACAGAGAGAGAGAGTCTTACAGATGGTGGCATTGTGGCAAGTTCATCAACCGTCTAGAACACAGCAGGCAACTCGTTTGATCGAGGAAGGCTTGACTCGTCTGTCGAGGTCAGCGTCACGATGCAAGTGTAGCGCCTTCTCCAACTCGACTGTCGTTTTGGCGTGCTCGGTTTCTGGTGCGCCTGGTTGGCTGTGTTTGTACTATGGAACTCGAATGGTAGGTTTTTTTAGATAGGCCGTCGCCCATCGTCCGTGGGCCATGGGAACGTGTAGCTGTGTGAAGTACACACAACACTTTACGGGAGGAGCAACTATCGAGCCGATATTTTTATAGGCCCAATCTCTCGGAAACACCGATTCGGCCCGTATGAGCTACGCTTCAGCTCGTCCAAGGGTAGCTCATTCTCATCCAACACCAGTGAAATCTGAAACAGGATCCAACTCTTCCGTATCAGCAAGAGAAGTGGGGTCACACTGATACGGGAGGAACTCTGTGTGGCTCAGCAAGTACAGCGCCAAATGGCCACTGCGGAGAGAAACTGTGAAGGGTGGGATCCGCGGTGAGCGGCGAGATCGACGGGATTGAGGACGGGGAGAGTGGAGTCTCGGGTGTGCGGATGGACGGGAGTGCCCATGGAGAAGGGGAGCGTGAGATGGCAGCGGCGTGCGGGGAAGGACCGGGGGTAGTCTCGAAATTTCGGGTGCGCTCAGTGGATCCCCCGGTGCTTTGGACCTCTTTGGATCACGAGCGGTGGTTGCGCTTCGGTTTGGCCGCCGCGACTGGGAGGCGCCGTCGCCGTCCCGTCCTGCCTTTCAGGGTGAGAGGGGGTGATTTGGTGGAGTCAACACGCCGGCGCGTTCGCGTTTACGGCTGGGTTGAGTTGGGCCACGTTCAAGGTGTTTCGGAGTGGGCCACGGCGCGGCGAAATGGTGGGCTTATGGTACAATAGTGGGCCAAATATGGCTTCTCTTACTTAGTTTACATCTCATCAAACTTATGAGCCCATAGTCACAGGCTTGCAGCCTATTACTTGTATCAAATTTACCTACCTCGTTTGCGGGGTGTTCGTATTGACTTATGCTGATAAATTTTGGTTGTATCTTATAATTTCTGGTTGAAAATAAATAGTAATAGCTTAAAGACGTGGTTGTTAGAAAGAGTGGACGAGCGGTGAAAAAAGTGAGAGGAGTGGGGTACGTGATGCACCTATGACCTCTGTCTTATTCCCAGAATAAGATGATAGTGAGAGAAATGAAGAAGCCACTTTGAAAAACTACATATTCGTATTGCCTTTTGATTTTTCAAAATAGAAACCAGAAGTATAAGACAATAAGGACAGTACATGGCCGGACCGGCACCGTTGTTGCCTCAGCCTGCACTGCATTCATCTTACCTTTTCTTTTTGAAGCACTCTCTCATACATAGCAGAACAGGGCGAAGATAAAATGATAAGAGTGCGCAAAACTAATTTTTTTATGAATATTCTATTTTTTATTCGAAATAACAGAAATATACCCACGATAATTTTTTTACAGAAATAGTTATTAATGTTTGTAGGTATTTTTTTGTATTTACAATGTTGTATATGATTGTTAGTGTTAGTAGAAAATTATAGATATAGATAGAAATAGTTAATTTTTTGTATACAAAATTTAGTTAATCTAGTTTTAGGAAATTAGCAGGCGTAGAAGCATGTAGTTGTGTATAAATTAGGGAACATAGTTTTATAAAATTAGCATCGTTAGCAAATTGGCATGCTTACAAAATTGTAGTTGTAGAAAATTAAGTCACCGTAACGTACAAATTAATCGTCCGTAGAAATTTGTACGTATTGTAAAATTCAGTCAATAGTTATGTTACAATTTAATAATTTGGTATGTAAAAAACAGTAATACGTAATATTTACGGTTAAATACGAATGAATGTAATGTTGTTAGTACGTTGGAAAAACGTCAGAAAAATTGATAGGAAGTTCATAGTATGAGTTATTGTAGTGGGTTACGACATGCGAACATCGGTGAAATGTGAATTGTAGTACGTCTGTACTTTGGTATTGTGCGATGTGATTTGATATATTGCAAAATTAAAACATATATATAGGCAGACATCACTAATGCCGATACCCACTACATTGAAAGTGCATTACGGTGCTGGAACCGTTCGTGAAGGTCCGAATAGTGTGGATTTGAGCGGTTTTCCGCAAGCCACTCTAGTACATCCGGATGGAGAGAATGCTCGAATCTCAGATGTGATGCATTGGCTGACCCGGAGTTTTTCGTTGGACTCCGAGGTGTGCAGTGTCGTCGTACAAGGGCTTTGGAGCCGGTCTCCCACGAACATCAGATGGGAGTTGAGAACATCGATGCGCACTGTTGAGTGGAAGGAGTTTGTGCAAGGGTGCCGGCACCGTGGATACGAGTATGTGTTGCTTGTGTAACCATACCCATTAGAAGCTGTGCTAGGTCGTGCGTACGGCCTTACTTTGAGAGGTGATAGCAGCTCGAGCGGCCCGCATGTTGGTGAAGAGAAGGAAGATGCTCGTGATGAAACTGATGCAGTACATGGAGGAGAGGTACAATGGTCAAGCTATGGAGAGGGAACATGACAAGCCAATGAAGGGAAGCATATTGAGTACATAGTGCAACAGATGGAGTGCGATGACCAGATGGCATAGGCTGAAGAGGAAGCTGTACAGGAGGACGACGAGGACAGTTCGGATGAGGATGGAGCTCTTGTCCCGCAAGAATAGAACCAGTTTAATGCTGAGAGTGTTTTCGCACATGATGAGCACGAATCAGCGTGGGAATATCATGAGACAGAGATTCGGTTGCATTCAATGTTTATTGACAAGGCATCGCTGCAGAATGCCATCAAGCTATGGGCCCTTTCAATGCAGTAGACTTTTTGGGTCGTGAAATCTAGCTAGGAGTAGCGTGAGGTGCGAGCAGGCCGGTTGTCCTTGGAGGGTGCATGGACGTAGACCCAATATGAGACTCACTGGATTGTGTCGAAGGTGGAGCCGCACTCTTGCATTCTCAATAGTGTTTTGGCGAGGCATCGTAACCTAACGTCCGCCTTTATAGCCAATTTGATGTATGGAGAGATAGTGGCTAAGAAAGATATGGAGGCTACGCACATCGTGGTAGCTATCGAGAAGAGATTCAAGTGCAAGATTAGCTACGTGAAGTCGTGGCGTGCAAAGCAGAAAGCGTTGGAAAAACGTTTCGGGTCTTTCGAGATGGCGTACGACAATTTTCCTCGTATGCTTAAGGTGTTGCAGGACAGGAACCTGCCCAAATATATCGTTGTACAGGACAAGCCTTCCACAAGGCCGCTAGGATATGCGGTGTTGCAGAGGGCCTTCTTAGCATTTGGTGCTTATATCGAGGCATTCAGGCACATGCTGCCGGTGATCTCAGTCGACGGGACCTTTCTGATTAGCAAATATAAGGGGCAGGTCCTGACGGCCATAGGCGTTGACGGTAACAACCAAATATTGTCGTTGGCCATCTCATTGTGAAAAGTGAGAATTATGAAAACTGGTTGTGGTTCCTCAGACATGTCAGGGTTGGAGTTGTCGGCGCTTGTCCTGGTGTGTGCGTAATCCATGATCGCCACGCTAGGATTGTAAATGACATAAGAAAACTTAAGGAAGACCCCGACGAGCCACTTTCTTGGCCGGATATGAGAAACATGAAGTGCATTCGTCACTTAGAGGCTGGCTATGCAGAACTAGCGGAGAAAAATTGATGCTTTGTGGGCATTGTTGGATGAGCACAGCTGGAAGCACGTCGACGAGAGGAGCAAGGGGTCGGTCATGCCCGAGGCGGTACAACAAGAATGCTTGCCAGCACTCGATGAGCCTAACCCAGCTGGTCCAAGAAGGAGGAGCTCACGGAACATCAAGTGATTCTCGTAGTGGATCGAGGGAGAACCATTGGAGAAGTGGTCACTGTTGCACGACACGGACGGCGCAAGGTACAGTATAATAACAACTAACCTTGCAGAGGTGTACAATTGAGTTCTCAGGGGCCTTCGTTCTTAGCCCCTTGTCACTATCGTGGAAGGTATTCTTCACATCACAATCGGCTACTTCGGAGAGAGGCACGCGAATGCCGCACTTCATGCAACCAATGTAGGACTACTCCAACAATCTTCCCATTCACACATTGGTGTCCCTCAACCTTTTACCGCCCTTTCACTGTACACCGATAGTCCCTCAAGGTCCCTTCACCGTACACCGACGATCCCTCAAGGTCACCGTCCATCAGTCGTTCATACTTTAGTGTCCATTAGGCCAGAGATATTAGAACCGGGCTCTGATATCACTTGTTAGATCGTAAGGACCTTCCCATCTCAAAAGGTAACCAATAAGGTGAGAAACTCTTTCACTTTTAAGTTAAGTCCCATGTCTTTTCACATGACTATTCCAACACTAATCCTTCCGATTTGTCTTCTCTTTTCATGCACCGACTGTTATTCTGGTCCTACCAGATTGCGTGGCTGCCAAGGTGAGCCTACATGCATGAGATAAACAAACATCTAGTAGGAAGTTTCTCTGATGTTTCAACGTATGCATTTTCTGTTCTGTTCGTTTTAAAATGCAGCACTTCACATCAGCCGATTGATTCACGATTGCAAGTGTGTCCACATACATATCGGGACAGGTATGTATTAAGTATCACTTCGATGGTTCAGATCGTTTTTGCTACATGCATGATGGCTTGCATATTTAAGTCCAACTAGGGTATAAATTTGGGGTTCAGTGTTCGAATTAAGACCTTGACGGTAATATATAACCGTATTGTTATTCTGATACGCACATCGTACTTAATTAACGCAGGGGTGACGGCAGCTCCTGTGATATGACCATTTTTCCCTTTTATATACTTCACATAAGAAGACAAGTTGACTGTCTTACACGGTTGTCATTCTCATGCAAGCCAATGATCAAGTCTTCATCGTCTATAGATGATAAACCCGTGTAATTAAATCATGATCACTTGTTACTTTTCGATCCATATAGAGCTAAGGTCTTGTACTGGCCTGGCAAAAAAGAGTTACAGTCTTGTACTGTTACTTTACCGTTGACTGACGAGTGAATTGACAGGAGAGAAAACGAATGCTGACCAATCAATTGGTTGAATGGCTATCGCTGATCGACCGGGCTTAGGACAAGGGGGGAAGTGCGACCATGTACGTACGAAACTATTCACTTTGGTTGGAGGTGCAATCTCCCCAGGTGGCCACTAACTCTAATGACATGGCACCAATAATTGTAGGTGGCGCCTGTCAAGAAAAGGAAGCATGCAGTCTGTCTAGTACATAGGGTGGATCTCGGCCACCTACTACTACTACTAAATAGAGGTAGGAGTTGGATCTGTTTTTTAGGCTAGACCAAAGCATGGTCAGCTCGGCACGGTCTAAACACGGTCCGACTCGACACGTGACGGGATGTGCCGGACACGGCACGAACGGTGGGCCGGGCCGGGTCTAGAAAACTAGCCCATTGGGCAGCACGACAAATTGTGCCGTGCTCAGGCCGGCACGGCACGGGGAGCACGGCGGGCACGGGCGGCACGCCGGCACCAACGGTTGGGCCACCTCAGCCTCTACCTCACCTCCCCCAGTACCCCTCCCGTTGACATCTCTCACAGCCATCCCCAGATTTTTCACAACCACAACCCATCAATCATCACAGAGCAGAGACCAGAAAGAAGGACGAGTGGACGACGGTCGCACCGCCGCAGGAGGAGGAGCGGTATAGCCAAAGCCGAGGGCGGCATCCCGCGCGACGATAGCTCAAAGAGCGAGCCATTGATGACGAGCTCGTCGTCGGTGCCCCAGTCGCCGCCTGACCATCTGCCGCTAGTGGCTCCCTCTCGTAGTCGAGGTCGCCATCGCTCAGAGCAACTGCAGTTCATGTGCAGCCGCGCCAAGTCCCGGTCCACCGACTAGACCCATCGGAGTATGCCGGGGGAGGAGGGAGGCGGCGGGAGGTCGGGAAAGAGGGGCGCCGAGTAGGAGGCGGTCGGGGATGTTGGGGAGGAGGAGGCGGGCCGGGAGGAGGGGCGCCGGGAGGAGGGACTGGGAGATCGGGAGAGGAAACGACGGCGATGGGGGTGGTGGGGGAGGAAGAGGTGGCGGCAGCGGGGGAGGTGGGGAGGAGGCGGCGGCCGGAGAGGTGGGGAGGAGGAGGGGCCTAGTGGCTGTGGAGGTGGGGAGGAGGCGGCGGGGATGGGGATAGGGGAAGGAGGAGGGCCCGGGATCGGGAGGTGGGAGGAGGAGGAGGCGGCGGTGTGGGAGGGGCAGGTGTCGGCCGCCGTGCGTTGGCACAGTGGGATCGTGGGAGGATGAATCAAGGAAGCCGAGCCCGATGCTGGGGGATTTCAGGGGTGGGAGCAGGCGTCCGGGTGGGTATGGGCGCGTGGCCTTGCGGGCGCGTCAGTGCGTCACGCGTGGCCGCGTGGGAGTGGTTGGACGGTGAAAAAAATAGGAGGAGGACGGCCGGACGGGAAAAAAAGTAAAGTAGGTAAATAGGAGATATTGGGAGTTGAAAAAGCCTGTTGATTCGAGAGCAGTTTGACAATGGTCACGTTCGGGTGTTTAGAATGAAGAGTGTGTTGATTTTTAGACAACGACCACGTAGCAACATTTAGATTTTAGATTTAACGTTCGGAAGAGCAACAACTCACTTCTTCTGCATATAAATTTGTAAGCTGACACCTCCCATTTCTTCATAACCTCATACTTCTCATTTCTTACTCCAATATTTCTGCACTCCCCAAGTCATTTGACAAGCTCATACTTCTTATTTTACAAGCTCATTTTCTGCGTTTGTACTCCTTATTTATTTACTAATCACCATCCATCCACCATGTTACCAAGGAGTCGCAGTACCAAAGAGCTCTCAAGCAGCATGCAAAGGAGTCGAAGCTCGAAAAGGGCAGCAGGACGACTTAGTGTAAACTATTGCCGTCGCTCCCCTAGTCCTCCTCTGGCTCCAACTCCCATTGATGCTCATCGGCTCTCGCCAAGCATAGGAGACTACGACATGGATGACAGTCATATGGACGGTACGGAGGGCTACGAGGAGTATCAGGGTGGTCTGGAGCCAACGGGGACAACAAAATTCTCTCCCTCATCCACGGAAGCCAACATTGGCGGGTCTGGACGAAGAGCGAATTGCTGGAAGCACATGACCTGGAGCCAGGAAATCTGAGACGGTGAAACGGTAGACATCGCAACTTGTAATTATTGCAATGCTAAATTAAGTGCTCGTACAGTTGTAGGGACAGCGCACTTGAACCAGCACTACAAAGCATGCTTACGCAAGATACAAGGGTACGAACATATCATATCTGTTTTTGTCAATGCCAACTCTTAAAATAATGAATTGGTAGTTACTAATTCAGATTGGCAGATTGCTAGTCGTTTTTGAGAGTTTTTAAGATATTTTTATAAAGTAACAAAGGTTTTATCTAGTGTTTATTATCCTACCTCTTGCTTAGTTATAGAGTTTATTTGGTTAATTGCAGACAAAATTGCCAAATCTAGGGACGATCCTCATTTAGACCATGCCGTCGTAGCAATGGAAGAAAAATTTATTAAATATTTTGGTTCTATTTCACACTTGTACTGCTTTGCTATCATTTTCGATCCTACAAGAAAGTTGGCAGGTTTACAGATTGGTATGGAGGGAATAGGTGAATGTTTTAGCCTTGATTGTTCAGAAGCTTTTGCATATGTCAAAGAGGAGCTTTTTCGTGTTTTCGTATGTATCATGATAAATTTGGCAGCAGCGGAAGATCGAAGGCCTCACAGCAGACGCAACATGGAAAGACAATCTTGACATCACACTTGTGGAAGAAGCTAAAGGGCAAGTCTACTTCTTCATCCTCTCAGTCTCAGGCGGCCTTTAAATGGAATTCTATCTCGGAGTTGAACCACTATTTGGAGCATGATTTTACAAATATTGATCCTGATCTTACTGGTGGAGGCAAGATAGACTTGCTCGAATGGTGGAAGAACAACAAGCGAATATTTATTGTGCTGTCACATTTCGCACGGGATGTTCTCCTGGTGCCAGTGTCCACCATCTCTTCAGAAGCGACATTCAGTACGGTAGGGAGAATAATCAAAGAGAGAAGATCATCCCTTACGCCCAGAATAGTGGAGGCAATCACATGCGTCAAAGACTGGGAATTAGCCAAAGAACAGCAACAATATCAACTGGAGGATCCCGAAATTGTACAGGCGTATGCTGACCTCGAACGCATGAACGACCTAGACATTGATGAGTAAATATTATGTACGCATGTTGTTATAGTTACTATATACATATATTGTTACTGTACTCTTTTCTTTACTCAGGGAACCCCACTCTGGGCAAATTGTATTTTTAAAATATCAAAGAAATTCTATTTTTTCCCGAAATATTTACTTCATTGTGTGCCCATGTTTTTATGCAATTAATTCAATTTCAACTAGTTTTTAACGAGGCGGGTACGAGAGAAAGGAAGATGACGACCATTGTCGCCGCCTTCGCGTATAGTTACTTCGGGCTGGGCTTGGGCTGGCACGGCACGAACACTGGTACGACAGACTTTGGGCCATGCTTGGGCCTGGCCGGAGGTGAGACGGGCCGACACAGCACGACACGATGAGATGACTGAGCCAAGCCGGTACGGCACGAAGCGGCACGAAACACGATAGATCCGGGCCGTACTGGCACGGCACGGCCCAACTCCCAGCTCTACTACTAAATATGATCGACTGCATCCACCACTAAACACAAAAGCAACAAGAAAAGGAAAGCCGTGATCGTTTTCCAATCTCCTTCCAATCCATCCCATATAAGAAAGACGGACGAGCCATAGCTCACCATGTCTCATAAGGGGCATGTTCTTTAGACTGTGGTTTATGATTTTTGGTTGTTTGTAAGAGAATATGGAGAGATAGAGACTCAAGTATGATTTTAATCGATATAAATAAAGTTACTGCAGTATGTATTATAATCGACTAATAGACTCTACTTTAAAAAATATTATATTTAAAAGTTAATTACTGTTGAAAAATAATTCGCCGTAAACAATTGGCTCGTAGAAGAAAGAATGAAGAGGGCCAGACCCAGAAGTCTCACAGGAATCTCAGGGTGAACGCAGCCGCTGTTGCTAGCATGTGGAGCTGCTCAACTCACCGGCTTTCTTCGGTTTGTACGCCGCGAAAGGCGAAAGGGCTGCTCAAACTGCTTTCCCAGCCTAAAGCCATAGCTTCAGGCTACGGCATCGCCATCTTGCATCACATTTCCCAAGCCTGTTCTTTCGCTTGTCCGGTCCGGCAGTACAGCTTGATTAGTTTTATCTGAACCGACGTCTAAAGGGCGTGTTCTTTTGGACTTTTAAAATCAATTTTTGATTTTTGTTACAGTATTTAATTTTTAAACGGAGTATTTTCTTAAGATGAGGTCTACAAATTAAACGATCTACACGTTAAAAGCCCAACATCTGTATCAACTAAAATTACAAGTGAGTATCTGTCTCTCCATAATCTGTACCGTAAACAGCTAAAATTTAAAAATTTCAATCAAAAACTATAAGCCGCAGCTGAAAAGAACAAGCCCAAAATTTATCATTCTTCCTGTTCGCGTTAGGTGATGAGCGGCATGTGCGTTAGTTGGATTCGCTGCAGCATTTTGTCGAGTTTGTTTCATTCTCTAGCCTCTAAGCTGCATGCACAAATGGAGGCGAACTTAACAAAACGTCCTTCTCCTGTAAACAATTTACGTGCTCAGACGTTTTTCGATCGATCGAACAATGACGTACGGGGAATATATTGATTGACGACGTGTTTCAAGGGCAATTTGTTTGTTTCTTCTGTCTTTGCTACCTTGTCTGTGTGCTTAAAGTCGTTTTGCACCTGTGGCGATGGTCACATCTGCCGTGAACCTAATTGAAATACTTCTCGTAGATTGAAAATACCGTGTTTCTTCACTCAAATAGAAGGGGAAAAAAGAGATTGAATAATTTGTGTCCGAAGAGTTCTTGAGAGGGCACAATACTAACGATGATCTATGGATGATCCAATAAATTACGTTGCTTGAGTTTCAAGATGGGCTTTCCTGGGGCTAAATGCCATTAATTAACCTGAATAATTCTTTTTCATTTATAGACTTCAATTGCACATGTAAAATTAACAAAAAAAGTCTTTATTTGCAAGATTATCATGTACAAGTGTACAATTCAGTTGAATTAGTGCACCCGGCCCAAACATCTTAGTAGCAGTCTAGCAGATACCACTGTTAAGAAAGCACCAACTGATAGGATATACATACAGATGCATCGTGATTCATGAGTAGCTGCATTTTTCCACGGGTGGTGCTGGCCAGGCCTGCCGGCTGAAAACTGTATTTTTTGACCTCTGTCACTCTTAACTATCTGGGTTCAGGACTCCACCTCTATTATATAACCATCACTCTCTCTCTCTCTCTCTCTCTCTCTCTCTCTCTCTCTCACACACACACACACACACACACACACACACACATTGGCACTGTGCCATGGAAGGAGGGGGCCTGCACTTGCCTGTTCTCGCAAGGATTCCCAAGAGGGTGCAAGAGATGTTTCTCCACAGGGGCTTGCTCGATGAATTGTCAAGTAAGGCTTAATTAATCCCTGCACCTGCATGGAGACGTTAGGTTCATGCATAGGCCTGATTCCTCTCCTCTGGGAGATATCATATCCATGAGTCGAATATATGTGGATACAATTTTATTTGTAAATATTTTGTTTTTAAGTACAAGCTAACTAATCATGAACTTCTTAAGGAGTTTGGGGTTTCAAAACTTGATTACCGAACTTCAATATTTCCAAATCTACTTATGCATCGTTATTGAAATCACCTATTAAACACAACTTCTTTTACTGGAAGCACGGCGTATTCGAATGCCACATATTATGACTATGTAGAGTTGTCTAACTTTACCCACAAGATTTCTTAACTCCTGTGTCCGGGTTCAAGAAAACAAGACTTTTCACTGCTTATATCTTTATATAGCCTCTACCCGATAGATTAGGTACCCCTATTACAAAATACTGCAGCCTGACAGGGTGGAGCATATCGTTGTGAAAGTATGGTTTTATCGTTTCTATACCACATTCTTACGCCAGCTGTTCCCTCATTTAGAACAGTATGTCACATCCGTATAGTAGATATTCAATCGATCTGAGTAGCTACTAAATCAGGTTTGATAAGTCAACGCTTGTGGTTGAGCGGTTACTATGTTCTTTTCTTGGCATAAGGGTCTAGTTCTTATATTTTCACTGAGGCAACTTCCACCGACAAATCCATATTTCAGTGCACGCTGCACTGCCACCTTTCCGGTCTAAGCCTTCACCCTAGGATAAGGTTATGGGACCTAGCCAACTCATGGCTTCTCGTGATACCTCCTTATCCCAGAACCACTTTTAAAATTCTATCAGCAAAATGCCAAGTCTCTTAGTAGTGATAAATTTGCTGAGTTCCTAAACTATCGTGCTTACATTAATAATATATTTAATATTACTAAGTCTTGTCAAGGTGAATTTGGCCATCAAATTAAACATGATTTTTTCGGGTGGTGGAACATTAGCTAATATCAAATCATTCTAAACATTTATTGTACAAGAAATAACAATGCATAAATAACATAATGAAAATACTGATAAATAAATAAATAAAGGAACTAGGTTCAATATGATCAACAATTTCGTATTCTTCTGATTCTTATGCTTGATCTTGAGCTTCTCCTTCTTGAACTGGCTAACCTTCAACGTCGTGTGCTAGCGTAAAGCAAAAGAAAATAATTCAATTCCATGCTCGAAGGGTTGAGCTAGGAATAAAGAAATAAAATTCAAGAGAAACCAAATAAAATAGGTTTTGGGTTTATAGGTGTCTAATGTGGTAGAACGGAGTTGAGAAATGGGTTGGCGGGCTCAAAACGATTGAAATGGGTATATTTATGCTTTTAAGGTTTGGTGAGCAGTAACGGGTCGGGTTCACTATTCAAACCAGGTTTTTACTGTTCATCGTGGGTTCAGGTTCTGGTGCTATCGGGTTGAGTGAACAGTGACTATCTGTCACTGTTCTTCTTCTTGATCGAGTGGGCGCGTGACAACGAAATAAAGGATGAAAGCAACGGCTATCGGCGAGGCTAGGGTGGTTCGCGATGGAAAAGGAGACCATGATTGGGTTCTTGGAGGCATCTGGGTTCCGTTTTTGGGATCGGCGTGGCAAGGGGAGGCGGCGAGGCCTTCTTCCCGTGGAGTGTTTGAATGGCACCAAGTCGAGTGGGGGATTCTCAGGACATTAGCACTTGCATTTTTAAGTATCCTGGGGTTATGGCAAAGCTAGGAGAGGCAGTGGCCTAGGCGGATATGGTCAGGGTTCGGCTGTCCACGGCGAAGCTTCTCAGCCGTGCGGCGCACCACGATGGCAAAGAAGAGGGAGGCTCGAGAGCTTAAGGCAATGGTTTAGGGGTGTTTCTAGGGGCTTAAGGAGGCTACTGACGAAAGCAATCAAAAATCAATGGTCTAAATCAACGGAATTGAATTCAAGCTTACTTTGAAGTTTATTGGCAATCGCTGGTGAAGTTCCGGTCGATGGTCTAATTGGGGTGTGGAGGGGCTTACTGGACTTCAATGTGGTGCTCTGAAGGGATCTGGGCATTAAATAGAGTCGAGAGGCGGTTTGGCACCAGGGAGGGGACAATGGCGGCGATGGTCACACTGCAGGGGTCGGGAAGGCTCGAGGCTGCTGGTAGAGGGGATGCACCGGTTGTCTTGGGTGTAGAAATGCGGTAGTCAAAAGGTGTTAGAGCGAGTTAGGTCAGCCGTGAGAGAGGGCGGCCGAGAGCAAAGACGGTGGTAGAGCGCGGCCGGTGGCGCTGACACACGTTCAAGCTATTAAGAGGTTGTCAGGGTAGGGAGGGCGAGATAGTACAGAGTCTGACCAGGCGACAACGGCATGGTAGAGGATGCAAAGTGCGAGAACGCATAGGAGAGCTCAGGCGACGGCAAAACAGGGGCGACGACGAAAATATCAAACTGTGAACAGTTCTGGCGCGAATTTGAGTTGACAAGGTGATTTGGTAGGGGATTTAAGGCGCTATTGGCTAGGATTTGAGCTAGATTAGGCCAAGGTTCCAAGGAAACCAAATCCAAATGAGAATTCAAACTTCTTTTGAAATTTCAGTTTTGTTTCAACCTACCCCCTAAAAAAAATCTCATCCTCGAGATTCAGGAACATGTTGGAACATTTCATTGCAAATTCAATTCTTGCTCCCAAGCTGTTTTATCTGTTTTGACCATTGGATTTTGTGAAATCTGATATTCTTGTTTCTTAACTATCTGTTTGTCATGTCTAGGTCAATATACCCAAGGCGAAATTTCTACCGTTTTTCAGGTTTTGAAAAGCTTAGGACTTTTTGTAAAGTAGTGTACAGCACCCCTTTCTTCCAATAAAGGTCAAAGAAACAAATGCATAATTCCCGGGTCAAATAAAACCGATGAGGGCTTCAAGTGAACGTACCAACGATGACATCGGTAGCTCTTGCTACATTTGTGTTCGAAATATGGTTTATTTTTCCTTGAAGTGTCTTTGGTCTTCCTTTTCCTGCTAACATGCCTGTTGATGTTCCAATTGGTGGTGCATGTGCGATTTGCTGAGGAATAGTTGATTGAGCTTGAGCCTTAACTTGAGCTTTTGCCACTTCAGAAGGCAGTCTTCTATTAGGGCATTGATATTTGAGATGACTGGTTGTCCGCAATGGAAACATGTGTTTCCTTTATGTGGGCAATTTCGGTAATAGTGGTTTTCTCCACAAATATGGCACTGTACCGCTGTGAGTTGGAGAACATTATACTGCGAGCTTGGAGTAGTAATGTGCTGAGGTCTTGTGTGAGTATTACTTGTTGATTTTGTCGATACCTAGTTTGTGGTGATATCACCATTCTCCTTTTGGGTGCATATGATGGTAATGTCTCTTGCACTATTTTATTTTTCGAGCATCTTTTAACTCATTCCTTGCTTCTTCAGACACAATTAATTTATTCACCATAGTAGACAAATCCTTAAAGTCCATTGCTGAGATATGATACTTCAGGGACTTTTGTAACCCTTCCTTAAATCGCTCCATCTTCTTTGCTTCGGTCTTGACATCGTCTGGGGCATGACGAGCAAGTTGGTTAAATTGGTGAAGGTATTCCATTACTATTCATCCTCTTTGCTTGAGTGAAAGGATTTCTCGTCGCTTTGCTTCTACAACTCCAGTGGGAACATGGGATTGACGGAATGATTCTTCAAATTCTTTCCATGATATTTCATGATCTTCATGCATGACTTGATAGTTCATCAACCATGCAGCGGCTTGACTTTGCAATTGATGGGAGGCATACAAAGTCTTTTCTTTATCCGTACACTGCACAGTATTGAATTTCCTTTCGATGTCCCTAATCCAATCATCAGCTGCTATTGGGTCTGGTGAGGATGAGAAAATCGGGGTCGTGTCTTCTGAAAATCCGACCACTTGGATGTGATTTGTGTCCCTCCTTGATTGGTATCAAATCCTGATGAGCTTCTTGCCATTGCTTCTACTATTGCTACTCCTTGCATTGCTATCTGCTCCAAAATTTTGGCTTGTTACTCCATCATTTTCTTTTGATTTAGTTCAGCATGGAATTGGTTTTGTTCCACATTACTAGAATATCAACCAAACTGGTCTAATTAACTTCCTCTGCTTGTGGACTACCTTGGCCATGAGATCCGTTTCCTGCCATCTTAACTTTTGATGCTTGGGTTTTGGAGTTAGTTCTGCAGCGATTTTATAAAATTAGATAGATGAGTAAGGGTATAGATTCAAGGTGAGAATAGATTGGACAAGATGAGAGCTAAGACGAATCGAGGGAGATAAAGAGTTTTGAGGGAGGTAAGATATTAGATATTAGTAGCAAACAAATTATGAGATAGCAAATATAGTTTTTATTTATTTTTACAAGCTGAATACATACCATACATATGAGGTACGTATTACAACTCTGTTACACACAAAAGAAACTACTACAAAAGGGTACTTCTATTTTAACGTAATATATACGGCAACACAACGTATATTTTGAGGTTAGAGAAGGATAGATGTAAATCCTCTTTCGAAAACAAAATTTCTAAGATAGATGGGACACTACTACAAAAATGGTCATCACAAACAGTTCAGAGCTGTCATCACAAACGGTTTTCTAAACCGCCTGTATTTATATATCAGTGATAATCGAAGGTTATCACAGACGGTTTGTGAGCCGTCTGTGATAAAGACAACACAGACGGTTTGTAACTAGAACCGTCTGTGAAGAAAACTATTACAGACGGCTTGAACCAAAAACCGTCTATGATAGTCCTTCATAGGCGGTTTATACCACAAAATCATCTGTGATAGTTCACTCTATACCTAAATTTTTTTTTCTGTTTTTTGGCTAGCCTCAAGAAATAATGTTACATATGCCCTTTGAAAACAAATAAATACAGTGTTAAATTAACATAACAGCACATTCCATTTCCATTGAGATTAGAATCCACCATTACAGCATAACAAGATAATGAACAAAACTCTTTAACACATCAACAATATATAAGAAGCAGAGATCCTAGCAGACAATAGAAGTTGGATGCATCGAATGGCTGCCGGATATCACCGACAATGGAGAGGCGGCGGTAGCTCCACTTTTGTGGCACGACGGTGAGACTACACAAGACAATCTTACGACACTTACGACAAGAGTATGTTGTGCAGTCGACCGTGATGTCACAACGAAGGCGCTAGCTCACGGCGGTAGTCGGCAAGGTCAAGGAATAAGCTGGATGCATCGGATGGTGACTGGATATCACCGGCAATGGAGAGACGGCGGTAGCGCCACCTTTGTGGCACGATGGTGAGAATACAGAAGACACTCTTACGACACTTATGACAAGAGTGTGTTATGAATTCGACTGAGGTGTCACAACGAAAGCTCTAGCTCATGGTGGTTGTCGATCGGCGTCATCAAAGGGGATGTAGGAAGCTATATAGTGGATGGACTCGCCCGTGACTGCCGGTGGAAAGGTAGATGGGGGTAATTAATAAGGGCCGAGCGGTGGGAGGAACCGGTGCCTGCCATTCGATGTGGAGAGAATGGACGGGTGAGATCAAAATCCTGGGTGACATGCCACGGATCGGTAACGTGTCATTATCAGAGATGGCTTGTCATACAAACCGTCTGTGATAACACATATCAGAGATGGTTTGTTATATGAACCGTTTGTGATAACTCACATATCAGAGACGGTTTGTTATACAAACCGTATGTGATAACTCACATATCAGAGATAGTTTGTTATACGAACCGTCTGTGATAAGGTATACGAACCATCCATGATATTAATATCAGAGACGGTTTGGTATATGAACCGTCTGTGATAATGCTTAAATATGAGCGCCCTAATCCAGTTATCCAGCTCTTCTAAATTGCCATCTCATCTTCTTCACCAGATTTCTCAATAATGGCATCTAATATTCTTTTAATCTCCTTTCTCTCATCTATCCATTATGAGTTGTTCGGCCGCAACCTTACACAGGCGGCCAACAATTTACGTCTGGAGTAGCTCCTCCGCTCTCGCCCTACTCTCCTTCCTTGACTCACTTCCATCCGTCAGCTGGAACTCATCATCCGCCGTCGACGGAGGTGTCTCGTTGCCGCTCAGCAAAGGGAAACCGTCCTTAGCCTCGTTCTTCTCTGCAATATGCACAAAGCGGAAGAAGCTCTTGCGGCAGTAGAGAGACACATGGATAACATTGTCGATCAAGTAGAAGCGGTCGATTCTGAGGAAACTTATCATGGCATCCTCCATGAGATTATGGACCGTGCTAATGATTTGCCCAGGCTGGAGGAGGAAGTGCATAGGGCAAGAGCAAACTTCACGGCATTCGAGAACTCCACGGCTGATCGGCCAACTCCAAAAGTCAAAGAAGAAGCATATGAAGCCCAGAAGACTAAGATCTGGGAATATCTTTTTTGGGGACTTTTGTAATAAATTTACCTTGAATTTATCTCTCATCTCAGTAGCTTTTGTTGTTCATATGACAAACGACAAAACACAGACGGTTGTAAATAAAAACCGTCTATGATAGGTTTCTGTGGTTGACGCTACTTTACGTTCACGGGATGAGTTCTTGGCTGAAATTCGTGAACGATTATTGCAAGCTCAGCAGCGTATGAAGGATTTTTATGGCAAGCATCATCGTGAAGTTGAATTCGACGTCGGCCAATGGGTATTGCTCAAGCTTCATCACCGTCAAGCTACCGGCATTACAACAAAACTCTCCAAACTGTCACCCAAGTATTATGGTCATTATCAAATACTTGCACGGGTCGGTCCAGTTGCTTATAAGCTTCAAGTTCCTACTGATGCGCGTATACATGATGTATTTCATGTAGGCCTCTTAAAGAAGTTTGTGGGTTGCTCTCTGTCCGCTCCACCAACCCTTCCTGCTATCTTGAATGGTCGGGTTCTGCCTACGCCGTCAACGATTGTTCCATCTCGTCTTCACAAGGACAAACGGGGAATACTTCTGCAATGGTGGTCAACCCGCCTCTGAAGCTTCATGGGTATCTCTTCCAGAGTTCAAGTGTCAATACCTTCATTTCCAACTCGAGGACGAGCTGTTTCCTCGGGGATGTTGTGGACAAATATTGGGGGAAATATTATGGTAGAAGGTCTAAAGGTGTTAAAGAATTCGACAAGAACTAGCAAGTTCTGCCCAGATTCGGTATCTAGCTCTATTTTTAGAAGTTTTGTAAGATTAGGAAAGTATTTATACTTGTTATTAGCTAAGGAGTCTTAACCGACTTGGTCTAGGAGAGTCAGCTCTTGTAATATATATGATACCCAGCGGTTTAGCAAAAGGGAGGAAAAAGGAATAAAGCAGCTTCTCTTCCCCTAAACCCTAATTCTCCAAGCCGGTTTCAGTCACCGCGAGGCTGAGAGTGCCCACCGGGAAATCGAAGATCAACCCCTGCCTACTCATTCATATTACCTGAGATCCAGGGCCCAGAATCCTAACAGGATGCGATCATCTCTTATCCTATAACCAATTACAGCCTAAAGTAACAACCAAACAAGATTCATGGTATGATATTTTTAGAGCAAGACCTAACATAATTTACAATACCATCCACACGGAGATTAGCTGTCCCACTCTGACATGAGCTCGTTCAAACATAAAAAGAACGATTAGCTTATTATAAACGAATTTCTCCCACATTTTACCTTTTCTTGAACTCAAATTTCCTTCTCTTTTTGAAAAAAAACAATGAGTTGAAATTTAATTGTCATGAGAACACATTTGCTTGTTGTTTCCTTGATCACTAATGACATAATGGTGGCTCCCATGCTATATTCACATGAGAAAAACGACTAGTAGAAAACTTATTCTGCTGTTGGTTCTTGACAAACAAATCTGCAATGCAATATTACAGATTCCACTATATTGCGAAATTTGCGAGAATGGCCAGAGATATACTCACCTTGCTTCTGGATGGGCGCTTTTGCATTGATACATTTGATATTCATCATCAGTTTCTTGACCCAATTTCTGTTCAAGAGAATCAGATGGTGCAGGCAGAAATTGAAAACTGCAACTTCTGAAAGTAATAAGCATCCAGATCAGGATCAAAAGAATGCAGACACTAAGCTGGGTATCACATATCAAGCAAGTAAACTTTGTTGCCTGCTTATATTAGCCAGTCATGTCCTGAAGATATTATTTCTGAAGTTCCAAGGAAGCACAACCGATTGCAAGTATCCACGTATTGTTCTAGGTGAAGGTGTGCAGGTGCTATCCTGGATAATATTGTCACTAGCAGTATTTAGTATTCAGAAGACCAAATCTGCAAAACTTCCACTGATAATACGAGCATGGTGGATATTTAACTTTCTGCAATCAATCACCAATTTGGTATTTGATCTCAGGTCCATTTTATCAGATCATGAATATATAGGATTTGAGGGATGGACTGAGCTGTTCATGTTTGTTATCTTCACTTATCTGTTTGCGATTTCAGCCAGAGGAAAAACAGGAATCACCTTCATAGATAGCAGCATAACAGAGCCACTGTTGAGTCCATCTGTAGGACAGCAGACAGAAACCAAAAGGCCGTGTCCATACGGAAGAGCAAATCTACTAGAGCTAGTCACATTCTCCTGGATGAACCCTGTATTTGCTATTGGATACAAGAAACCTCTAGAGAAGAATGATGTGCCAGATGTTGATGGGAAGGACTCTGCCGAGTTCCTATCTGATTCATTTCAAAAAATCATAGATGATGTTGAATGTAGGCACGGTTTAAGTACTTCATCAATCTATAAAGCAATGTTCCTATTTATTAGAAGAAAAGCAATAATCAACGCAGGATTTGCAGTGTTAAGTGCAAGTGCATCATATGTTGGACCATCACTGATCAATGACTTGGTGAAGTTCCTAGGGGGAGAGAGGCAGTATGGACTCAAAAGAGGTTACCTTCTTGCTGTTGCTTTTGTCAGTGCCAAGGTTGTGGGAACAATAACTCAGAGGCAGTGGACTTTTGGAGCCCGACAGCTCGGGATGCGGTTGCGGGCTGCTTTGATATCCCACATCTATCAAAAGGGGCTCCGGTTATCCTGCAGTTCGAGGCAGAAACATACAAGTGGAGAGATCATAAACTACATAAGTGTAGATATACTAAGGATAGCAAACGTTATATGGTACACAAACTACATTTGGATGTTGCCCATACAGCTTTCTCTAGCTGTTTATGTTCTCCATCAAAACCTAGGGGTTGGGGCCTGGGCTGGTTTAGCAGCCACACTGGCAATAATGGCTTGCAATATTCCACTAACCAGAATGCAGAAAAGGTTGCAAGCCAAGATCATGGCTGCTAAAGATGGTAGAATGAAGGCAACGACGGAAGTTCTTAGAAGCATGAAAATACTGAAACTTCAAGCATGGGATATGCAGTACCTTCAAAAGCTAGAAGCTTTACGAAGCAAGGAGTACAACTGGCTATGGAGATCTGTGAGGTTGTCAGCTCTAACATCATTCATATTTTGGGGATCACCTGCATTCATATCCTCCATAACATTTGGTTCATGTATATTGATGGGGATTCCTTTGACGACTGGTACTGTTTTGTCCGCTCTTGCAACATTCCGGATGCTACAAGATCCAATGTTCACACTTCCCGACTTGCTTTCAGTGTTTGCTCAGGGAAAGGTTTCAGCTGATAGAGTGGCAAAATACCTCCAGGAAGGGGAATTGAAATGCGATGCAGTTACAGAAGTACCAAGGAGTGACACTGACTATGATGTGGAGATTGATCATGGCATATTCAGCTGGGAACTTGAGACCACATCTCCAACTCTAAAAGATGTAGAGTTAAAAGCAAAGAGAGGGATGAAAGTAGCAATCTGCGGAATGGTCGGCTCTGGAAAATCCAGTCTATTATCGTGCGTACTCGGAGAGATGCCAAAGCTAGCCGGGACAGTGAGGGTCAGTGGAAGCAAAGCATATGTTCCTCAAACTGCCTGGATCCTGTCTGGGAACATCAGGGATAACATTCTGTTTGGAAACCCATATGATAAGGAAAAGTATGAAAATATAATACAAGCTTGCGCACTGACTAAAGATCTAGAGTTGTTTGCAAATGGTGATTTGACAGAGATTGGTGAAAGAGGAATTAACATGAGCGGTGGACAGAAGCAGCGAATTCAGATCGCACGGTCGGTGTACGAGGACGCAGATATATACCTCTTTGATGATCCTTTCAGCGCAGTGGATGCTCACACTGGAAGTCAACTTTTCAAGGTTTGTAGAGTTAGTTTCAATAAATGCACAAATGTGCTTAACCATATATTGTTAACTCGATAAGTTGATTGCTTGAGGCTTATTGTTAACTAAATGGGTAAATGTCAATAGTTCTGTTTTATTTTTTGTTGGCAAATTTGGGACAACAATCGCTTCAAACTCTTAGCAACCAAATAATTGCATTCCACAGGATTGCGTAATGGGAATTCTGAAGGACAAAACAATACTGTATGTGACCCACCAAGTCGAATTTCTTCCAGCCGCAGACCTTATACTGGTATGTATCTACATACATTTTAGTTAGTAAATCTTGTCCAAAGGCAATAGTTGCTAAGTAAATAACCATGTGTACAACATAATAGGTGATGCAGGATGGGAAGATAGTGCAGAAAGGGAAATTTGATGAACTCCTGCAACAGAACATAGGATTTGAAGCCACACTAGGAGCCCATAACCAGGCTCTTGAGTCTGTCATAAACGCTGGGAGTTCCAGCAGAATTTTGTCAATTGACAACAAAAAATCAGCAGATAGCGACGATGAATCGGAGACAGAAAATGAAACGGATGATCAACTTCAGGGTATAACAAAGCAAGAGTCAGCACATGACATCTCACAGGACATCAATGAGAAGGGGAGGTTAACACAAGATGAAGAGCGAGAAAAAGGTGGCATTGGCAAGAAGGTTTACTGGGCGTACCTGAGGGCAGTTCATGGTGGTGCCTTAGTGCCAGTAACAATTGCTGCACAGTCCTTCTTCCAAATATTTCAGGTAGCAAGCAACTATTGGATGGCATTGGCATCTCCTCCAACATCAGCAACAACCCCAACAGTTGGATTAAGCCTCCTTTTCTCTGTATATATAGCACTATCAATGGGAAGTGCACTATGCGTCTTTGCTCGGTCCATGCTTGTGTCGCTAATTGGTCTACTAACATCAGAAAAATTCTTCAAAAACATGCTCCACTGCATCATGCGTGCTCCGATGTCCTTCTTTGACTCCACGCCTACTGGCAGAATTTTGAACAGGGTTAGTGCTGATATAGTTCTCAGACCATTTCATATTGCATCACATTCCCACAGAACTCCAAACTAATATTCGTGTTTTCACGGGTAACAGGCCTCCAATGACCAAAGTGTTCTAGATCTGGAAATAGCCAACAAGCTTGGTTGGTGCGTGTTTTCAGTCATACAAATCCTGGGGACAATTGGTGTTATGTCCCAGGTTGCATGGCCAGTTTTTGCCATCTTCGTTCCAGTGACGGTGGTCTGTTTCCTGTGTCAAGTATGAGCTCTTAACAAAGATCGTTAGTTTATAATTAGTTTTGTGCAGTACTTTTGTGCATCATGAATTCCAGGAAGCTGTAGGAGCAGCTTTTCATCTTAATGACGATGTTCATTTCGCAATACTAAATCCAGATACTTTCTGTATAATGTGCAGCGGTACTACATACCAACGGCAAGAGAGCTCGCTCGTTTATCACAAATTCAAAGGGCTCAAATCCTACACCATTTTGCAGAATCACTTTCAGGAGCATCAAGTATTAGAGCATTTGGACAGGAAGATCGTTTCAGAAAAGCAAACCTCGGTCTGGTCGACAACCACTCCCGACCATGGTTCCATTACATCTCTTCAATGCAGTGGCTTTCTTTCAGGCTAAACATGCTATCCAACTTTGTCTTCGCCTTTTCTTTGACTCTGCTAGTGAGCCTTCCTGAAGGATTTATAAATCCAAGTAAGCTTTATATGCGCATAAGCTCTTGGTGATAATATAAGCCTTAATTTATCATATTTTTGGTGGGTTTTCAAACTAATACAATTGTATATACAGGCATCGCTGGACTTGCGGTGACTTATGCATTGAACCTCAACTCACAGTTGGCATCCACGATTTGGAACATTTGCAACGCAGAGAATAAAATGATATCAGTTGAAAGAATATTGCAGTACTCAAGGATCCCTAGC
This sequence comes from Bonia amplexicaulis, assembly GCA_036346245.1. Taxonomy (NCBI): domain Eukaryota; kingdom Viridiplantae; phylum Streptophyta; class Magnoliopsida; order Poales; family Poaceae; genus Bonia; species Bonia amplexicaulis. The sequence goes on from CM070744.1 coordinate 24,423,165, forward strand.
GAGGCTCCTCTAGTAGTTGAGTATAGCCGCCCCCAAAACAGCTGGCCAGAAGATGGAACTATCAATATAAGATTCTTGGAGGTAAGTGTAACACTGTTATGAGTTATGACCCTACATGGGTGCAAGTATGTATGCAAAGATAACTTTATTCAGCGACAAATAAAAAAAACACTATCACTTGGATGAGCTGGCCTGAAACTAGAAGCCAACCTTATGTAATAAGTTTGAAATTGAATAATTATATGCTCAGGGAAGATTAAACAACTTGTAGAAAGTGTTCCAGAGCAAAATTCATCTTAGGAAAGTGCTTAATTCATGATACTTTACAGTATGTTCTATCAAAGAGGAGAGTAAGAAGATATAGGAAAATATATGAGCAAGTTTGCCATGGTTTCTCTTGCAGAAAAAACAATCATATGTTTACACACGTGAAAAAACAATGAGTAGAACAGATTGTCCAGCAGGAAGAAACAGAAATGAAATAAAAGCAACAGATGTAGAAGCAATAAACAAATAACGACATTCCCATAAAAAAACATAAATAAGCATGCAACTGTTACTTTTATTTTCTCTATAATGATAAGGAAGCATTGTTTTACATAAAACGAACTTTTTGGTATTTTCTCTGAATAATAGCATTTGCTCAAATGAAGCCATCTAATGTGGCTCTTCGCATTTACAGGTTCGATATGCAGAGCATCTCCCATCTGTTTTGAGAAACATATCATGTACAATTCCAGGAAGGAAGAAGGTGGGGATTGTAGGACGTACTGGTAGTGGAAAGTCAACTTTAATTCAGGCACTTTTCCGGATTGTTGAACCAAAGGAAGGAACAATAGAAATCGACAATGTTGACATATGCAAAATAGGTCTGCATGATTTACGAGGCAGACTTAGCATCATCCCACAGGATCCAACCATGTTTGAGGGCACAGTGAGAGGAAATCTGGATCAACTGAACGAGTACTCTGATCAACGTATATGGGAGGTAAACAAATTAACTATACATACCTCGTACCATCACCCATTATTGCCGATACAACATGTTAAAAAAACAAATTGGTCTGGATGATGTCACCTTTTTTGAAGTAAATATGGTTAACAGATATGCTGCTAGAATGGATTTCAGGTTATTGTGCCAATGTATTGAAGGCCAAAGGTGCTATCCGCTAACAGAGTAACCTTTGGAAACACATATGGTTGGTGTCTAGCACAATTGCACTTACTGTATAAAAATATGTTAAGAGTCCTTTTTAACTCAATGTAGTGTTCATATAGACTGCAACTTGATCAAATTCACGATCTAAATAAATTTATGTAAGGAAAAAAACAAAAAGGAGAAATTACCAAAAAGGTTACGGCTAAACCAAAGGCACATTTACTTCTACTTAATCAGTAATCCAGTATATTCCTTTTTTGGCCAGATATTGGACAAATGCCAGCTTGGTGATACAGTTCGTCAAAGCCCAAAGAAGCTGGACACAGCAGGTAATGGCATTCCTTTTGGGCAGTGGGTAAGATAGAAAAAGTATGACTCAGTGCTAAGAAATCTAGTTACTATAGTGTACTGATATGGGCATATCCATTGAGATGATCAAATGAGGTTTCTGCTGCAGTTGTCGAAAATGGGGAAAATTGGAGTGTCGGACAGAGGCAGCTGTTTTGCCTCGGAAGGGTTCTACTAAAGCGAAGCAGTGTTCTCGTCCTTGATGAGGCAACTGCTTCAGTGGACTCCTCTACCGATGCAATTATCCAGAAAACAATCCGTGAGGAGTTTGGGGATTGCACGGTGCTCACAATAGCGCATAGAATTCACACGGTTATCGACAGTGATCTCATTCTTGTCTTCAGCGAAGGTAAGCCACATCCTTGACAGACACAAAACCATTTCTCTACATGCTACTATACCTAGCTGCTGCGTTACTAAAGCCTGTACTCTTTTGTGACGAGCAGGAAGAATTATCGAATTCGACACACCGTCGAAACTACTGGAGAACGAGAACTCTGAATTCTCCAGGCTAATAAAGGAGTACTCACGGCGATCCAAGGGCTTTAACAGTACAGCGAACAATTGAGCGGCGACGAGAACAACATGAAGCCAACTAGGCCACACTCTCAACATATGATAAGCACGCAACAATACCGTAAAAACAGAGACAAAGGGATCTACAGTGGATGGGACTAGACCTTAGATTCAGACGATTCAGAAAAATTAAGCCATGTAATGTACTATATAAGCTGTTCCGTGCAGATTTTTCTACCGAAAGCGTCGTCACAAAAGTTTCTAGCGGGGGAGCTTACGCGTGCAATTGTTTGTACAAAACGAACTTGTTGAATGCAATTTCTAGTGGGGAGGCTTACGCACGCGCGGCGAGTCGGGCCAGGCATTCCATCGATCAGGTGGCGCGCCGAGCCCCGCACGCGGAGTTCGGCCGGAGTCGTGAGAGAATACATTGATCCGAGGGAGAGGCCAGCTACGCTTGCTGATTTCCATATTTGCTGGGATTTGAAGGGCGGCGGGGGTGTGCGGGGCGACGGCATGGGATTGGGGACCAAACCCATTCGATCCTGCGCCGCAATACAAATCGTCGGCGTAACGAGGGTAATAATAGCTAACAGGGCCTGTTGGGCCGTGGCACATGGTCCTGGACGAGCTGGGCCCTCATATTTCCACGTGGTCAATCCGGAGCGTCGATTAGTGATCTAACAGCGTACCGTTACGCTGCCACCGCACCACATCCGTTTCCGTGTAGCTCTCATTCATGCTCACAGTTGCAGAACAGTAGAAGCATCACTCGAGGCCGACCAAATGCAAAAAATTTCAAGACCGTGCAGAATGTCACGTCTCGTACAAAAACACGGCGGGTACCCATTGGAGACGTTTTTAGTCCATGGTCTATAGTTTACGATATATGATTTTTTGAATAAATAAATGAGATTTCTTCGTCGTCTTTTCAAATCAGTTTATCGGGACAGTCTTTTTCAAGTAACTTAGCAGTATTCAGTTCATTCGCATAACCGCTCATGCTAAAATCAAAAGTTATCAGTTGTAATCATAAACCATCAACCGTAGCCGAATAACAGTTATGCCATATCAGTTTGCTCATATGGATAACCTGCATCCATACGCAATATGTTTTCAAGGTTTCTTATACTTCTTGAATGCAAGAACCCGAAAAGTGATTTAGGTTAATGATATGAATTGGGTTGGATCTTAGGTTATATTTCTTGAATGCAAGAACCCAAAAAGTGATTTAGGTTAACGATATGAATTGGGTTGGATCTCAGGTGATAGCGGGGATGTGGAATAAGGGATGAACGTCGAGGAGGCGCCGTGATATGAGCCTCACAACCAAACAGAGTGCATAGGGAACAGTTGTAAGGGAGGGTTCAGAAGAGATAGAGGAAGGAGGTAATTCTTGCTTACCCATTTCTATTATTTGGCCAACCTCTTATAATCTAAGGTGGCTTTGCTAACAAATCAGATGCATATCTTAACTAACAAAAAAACAATCTTATGGAAAGGAAACTAACAATCCTGAGATAGAAAGTGATAACTAGTGTGGAAATCTATCCATGCGTGCACTATTCCTCATCCAGCACATCGTCTAGTGATTGCGCCGAAGCAAGCCTAGCATCCATGCCTTCTGACAAAGTGGTTCCCCCTTTGCATAGCGCTGGTACACGCCGCCAAATCGCTTAGTGATCATGTCTGCAACATTTTTCCCCTCAAGAAATGGCTCGTCCTCGAACTGAAATTGAGGATGCGCTGACCTAAAGTAGTCCAAATATTCCCAAGTAGCATAGGTGTGCGGAAGGCCCTTCCAGTGCACAAGGACTTCCCATGTCTCCTGAGGGAGGCGGGCGCGAAGGATGGAGTCGGGTTGAAGAACCACCTTGCCATGTATTGTAGGGGGGAGTTCCGGCGGGGCGGCCCATGATAGCGCTTCAAAAGCACGACATGGAACACGTCATGTAGATAGGCACCATCCGGAAGACAAAGTTTGTAAGCCACAGTGCCCATGTGACTAACAATTTGATATGGACCAAAATAATTGGGTGCCAGCTTCTGTCGAGACCTTATTGCCAAGGACGTGGTCGGCCTGTGGTGGAGCCGCAGCCAGACCCATTCGCCTGGGTTGAATTCCACATCACACCGGTGGCTATCCTGGTGACTCTTCATGTACTGTTGGGATTGAAGTAGGCGTTGTTGAATCTCCTTTAAGAATGCATAACGGTCGAACAGGGGTTTGTCAATGGCCTCTGCTTTGGCATGCCTCGGTTCGTAAGATAGCAGAGAGGGTGGAGGCTGGCCGTAGACCACCGGAAATGGTGTGACACGAAGCGATGTTTGGAAGGATGTATTGTAGCAGTACTCCGCCCAAGGCAAGCGCGGGACCCATTTGTGTGGCTGATCTCCAGTGAGGCATCAGAGATACATGGTAATAGTGTGATTCACTACCTCCATCTGCTCGTCCGACTAGGTGTGAAAAGCTGAACTGAAGTTCAATTGTATCTCGAAGAGACGGAACAATTCACGCCAAAATTGCTGGTGAAGACGGGGTTGCGGTCACTGACAATGGAGGTCGACAGGCCGTGGAGGCGAACAATATCCCTGAAGAATACCAATGCAACTGAAGCCACTGTATAAGGATGCGCTAAGGTGATGAAGTGCGCATATTTGGAGAAACGGTCTACCACAGAGAGTATAATCGACTTCCCATTGACCTTTGGAAGACCCTTGACAAAGTCCATGAATATGTCAGCCCATATTTAGCTCGAAACCGACAGTGGTTGAAGCAGACCGACCGGGTGTAGATGCTTTGATTTGTTGCGCTGGCAGGTGCGGCAACTCCGCACCCAATCCACCACGAGCGCACGATCACTAGGAATGTGGAAGTCTACACGCACTCGATGGAGCGTCTTCTGTGTCCCTTCGTGACCCATGTCATGGAGGGCACCGAGGATGGCCGACACCAGGGGCAGTTGGTCGGCAAGAAGATGTGACTCGCATGTGTCACAAGCCTATCCATCACCGCCCAAGGGGGCTACAAGGTACCTGCAGCAATGCAGTGGCTGTAGTCTTGTAGGACCTCGTTGGTGGTGACCTCACGACGAATCTCATCAAAAGGCTCAAGTGGGGCAGCAAAAGAGCCATGGCACTTCCTCGTTGCAGCGTGAAAGTGCATCGGTGACCTTGTTGAGGTGTCCAGCCAAAAAATCCACCACAAAATCATAACCAAGGATTTTACAAACCCAATGGTGTTGTGGGATTATGGAGAGGTGCTGGTGCAATAAGAACTAAAATCTGTAATGGTCGGTGCACACTATCAAAGGCCGACCCCAAAGGTACACGTGCCAATGGCAGATGACTTTGACAAGGCCGATGAGTTTTCACTCGTAGGCCTCCAGTTTGGCATGCTGGGGTGTGATCAGACAACTGAAAAATGCTAGGGGCCAATCACATTGGTGAAGAACAGCCCCAAACCCTGATCCAGACACATCATAGTCCACCGTGAGGGCTTGGTGAAGTCCGGCAGTTGCAAAACCAGGGTAGTCGCCAGGGCCTCTTGAGTGCAACGAATGCCTAAGCCGCGTCGGCGGACCAAGCAAAACTCTCTCGCTTGAGAAGACGTATCAAGGGGGCCGCCAGCGCCCCCATAATCCTTGACGGACTTCCGATAGTAACCTACGAGGCTGAGGAACCCACACAAAGCCCAAAGGGAGCGAGGTGCAGGCCACTCCTTGACCAAACAAACCTTATCGTCATCCATGGCCACCCCGTGTGCGAACACCATGTGGCCCAAGTAGGCGACCTTGTAGTGACCGAAGAAGCATTTGCTCTCCTTAAGAAAGAGCCAGTTCTCCTGGAGGATGTGCAACACCATGCGTAAAATGCCTGAGGTGATCTGCCCGTGTCCTATTGTAGATTAGTATATCATAAAAAAGGACAAATTGGCGCAAGAATGGGTGCAAGATGCTATTCATGAGGGCCTGGAAAGTTGTTAGGGCATTAGTCAGACTGAATGGCATGACCAAGAACTCAAAAAGGCCTTCGTGGGTGTGAAAGGCCATTTTTCGTACATTATCTGGGTACATGTGGACTTGATGGTACCCAGAGCATAGGTTGAGCTTGGAGAAGAATTGGGCACCATGGAGTTCATCCAAAGTTCGTCAACCACCGGAATCGAGAACTTGTCTTTCATGGTCTTGGAGTTAAGAGTACGGTAGTCACCGCAAAACCTCCATGAGTCGTCTTTTTTTGACAAGAATGACCAAAGAGGAAAACTCGGATGTACTTATGCGTATAATACCTTGAGACTCCATGGCACGGCACTGGGTTTCTAACTCTGTCCTCTGCGTAACCACGTAATGGTATGGCCGCACGCCCACTGGGGATGTGCCAGGAAAGAGATGAACACGGTGATCATAGGACCAAGGCGATCGCAGACCCATAGGTTCCACGAAGAGGTTCTAGAACTCAGCGAGGAGGGGCTGAAGCAGATCCGGCCCCTCACAAAAATGCGCTCAAGTAGGTGGCGGTCCAACCACACCTGTCCACCAGATGTGGCGCGTGTTGAGCCAGAAGGACATCTACAAGGTGGAAAACCCCACGTAATAGGCCCCAGAGTGCGAAGCCATTAGACTCCCAAGGTGGCGTCGAAGCCACCAATTGGAAACCTATAGCAGTCGATGCTAAAGTGTTCACCGGCAATCTACAGCGGTACCCCCCGTGTGAAGCCTGCACTTAGCACCTGGTCACCATTGGCTACCGCAACACGAATATCTGGCTGAGGCACCAATGGAATGCCGATGGCATGTGCAACCTTGGCGCGCACAAAGTTATGGGTGGAGCCAAAGTCCACCAAGGCGATGCAGTCCATAGAACCAAGATGAATCCGCAGTTGCATGGTATCCCCCGTGCAGATACCAGTGAGGGCACAGAGGGAGATGACAGGGTCCTCACCTGTCTCGGGCCAGCTGGCCGAGTTGCTACCTGTGCCGTCGTCAGGGTGAAAAAGTCAATGAAGAATAGGCGCTTGTACTTATGGCCCCAATAAAAGGTCTCATCACAATTGAAGCACAAGCCCTTCTTGCGGCGTTCATCCATCTCAACGCTAGTGAGATATTTGAATGGGTGTTGTCCCGGTGAAGCTGGAGACTGGAGTAACTCTAGCGCAGACTAACAGGAGGACATGGCCAAAACTTCGGCCGCAGGGATGACCGCACCGACGAGTGAGCTGAGGCCACTTGAGCCCGCAGTTTGTAGGAACGTGCCAGACTCATGGCCACCTGAAGATCGGTGGGTTGTTGAAGCTAGACATCCATGCACAATAAGTCGAAAAGACTCGATGTGAACAGTTGGACTATTGGCGAGCAGTCAATGGATCCGTGCGATAGAGGAGTGCCAAAAATTTATCTTCGTACTCCGCCATGGTACCCATGAGGCGCAGCTTGGTGAGTTTACCGAGGGTATTGTTGTGAATAGAAGGCCTGAAACGGAGATGGAAAGCTACGTGAAATGTTGCCATGTCGGGGTCCCTACTTTGAGTTGGAGTTGAATGTACCACTGTGCATCGCTCCTGTCATGTAGTAGGATGCGAGCCACACTTTGTAACTCTCTTTGATATGTTGGCCCCAGAAAAATTACTCGCAACAAGCTAACCAAACCAATGGATCTTCCTTGCCATCAAATGTTGGAAAATCCAACTTGTGATACCTCGGCACAGCTGGTTGATGGATATCTGGGGGAGTGGAAGGAATGTATGGATGAGATGGGATGGGAGATGGGGCGTGTATAAGTGTGGAGTGGCATGGATGGTGGGGGATCAGTTGGAAGCTGCGGAGGGAGCATTGTGGTAGTCGACGGTGTGTGTAAGATGCTGGTTTCCCTTGGTGCAAGTGCGGCCGATGGAATCAATGGCCTACCATTGTTGGTGGACAGCAGCTCTAGGGTCTTGAGATGAGTCGCCAAGGAGGCTTGTGTGCGGACCTAGTCGGCCAGTTGTTCCATGATCTTACCGAACTGAGCCTCCATGAAGGATTTCAAATCCTCATCAGTCAAAGCTTGTGCATCGGAAGACATGGCGGGAAACTCTGATACCAAATTGATATGAATTGGGTTGGATCTCAGGTGATAGCAGGGATGTGGAATATGGCGAGGATGAAGCGATGAACGTCGAGGATGCTTCTTGATAGCAGCCTCACGTCCGAACAGAGGGCATTGGGAATAGTTGGAAGGGAGCGTTCAGAAGAGATACAGGAAGGAGGTAATTCTTGCTTACCCCTTTCTATTATCCGGCCAACCTCTTATAATCCGAGGTGGCTTGCCTAACAAACCAGATGCATATCTTAACTAATAAGGAATCGCTTAGTGATCATGTCTGAAACAGTTGACGCTCAAGATTTGACAATCGGTAACTTAACTAGAGCTTATCAATGCATGAGTAATTCTCTTAAAGGTTGTTTTGCATGGGATATTTTCTGTGCATTATATTGTATATTGATTGTCTTTTAACACAAAGTAATCAATGTTTCTTGCATGTTCTAGCATTATCATATATATACTTTAGATCTTGGACTACACACCACTTTTATGACACATTTTGGATGTAATTGATATTTGTTTATGAAGATGATGTTCTCATACAACCAATTATAATTCTTTATTATTTCTTATTTTTTGAAGATCATTATAGACTTATAATTTATAATCCATTGTAGACCTTATGAATCTTCTAGAGGGTCATCTTTCTTCTCCCACGATGATTATGCATACTTTTTAGTCGATACAGTTGAACTCAGTACACTTTTTACTACAATTTTTCTATTGATCCTACCTTAAAAACACACCGTTTAAAAACTAATTACTGTAGACAGTATAAGTATAAGCCAACTTTAAGCTTAAAAGAACCCAGTCAATTATTTCTTAGAGATACTCAACCAGAGCAGAAGATTTTTCATTTTAGCAAAGGTTAAAAGATGAAATTTTCCTTTTCTGTTTTACATTGTTATTATCATATCATGGATGTCCACAATTTTCCATATACACCATTTTCCCCTTTCTGTACAACATTTTGCATTGTGATGAAACCCTGTTGCTGCAGAAAATCTGTGAAAGGTAGCATTTTCCCTGCACCTGTCTAACTGCCTGATTTAGCTCGCTCTTGGCTGCTACCCATGTGGACAGGGTCCATGTTTTTTTTATTGCATATTTCTTTCTATTCAGAATCTTCAGAGCTGTACAACATTGGATAATGACAAACCCTCTCCCCTCCCTGTCAAAGTTGTCTTGCAGCGTTTGGTTGATGGATATTGCCCCGCGCTCACTCCTGCAACTGTGGATATTGTGTACCGGCGTGTATTGCTAAGCTAATGGTCAGAACTCAGGACCCTTGGCATTACTAATTGCCATGATCGTGTGGTGTTCTGTGATGAGCTGCCAAGTGGAATACTTCTATGCAAGCGTGAAGTTGCCTCTTGGCGTGAAAATCTTTGTCATGTGCAAGTTAAAGAACGGTAACGGCCTGAAGATCTGCAGATGAGTAATCACCGTTGATCAGTGGTGGTTCGCTATCCCTCGTTCCTTTTTTTTTTTCATTCGACGGATATCGGTTCTTTTTCCATTACGTCCTGTCCTGTCGGGCTTCTTCTTTTCAGTCTAAAATCTACTTTTTCGACTTTTATGCAGTAACTAACATTTAAATAAAATGTCTTTTTAAAACTGCATCTATAAGTTAACTATAGTATACACTGTAGTATCTTTTCAAGACTATATCTATAAATTAATTATAGTACACACTATAACAATTTTATTTAAATCGGTCAAAGTTATACACGAGTTTCAATTAGTTTATACCATCTTTAACGCATGGCCCAAAAGCATAAATCGCAGAAAAAAACTGACCCGTTATCTGCAGTGGGTGAGCGCACGTTGCTGGCTTTGCTGTCCAGTGCCGACGTGGATTCTGGAGGCGAACGCTACAAAGAGGCCGTGTTTTGCACGCTAAGTGGGCCGAAAACGTGACAGCCTTTTGGGGGCCTTCCCAAGTTGCAATCCACCCAAAGGCCGTGTCCAACAACCCACCCGAGGACCCGACGGGGTCCCAGAACGGCTGCAGGAGCAGGACCCGCCTCGGGAGGGATGGCAGCGGCGGGAGGAGTCGCGGGCGAGTCGTCGGGGACGAAGACGAAGCAGCTTAAGATCGCGGTCATCCACCCGGATCTCGGAATCGGTACGCCGCTGTCCCCTCTCCCCCTCGCTCTCTCTGATTGAGCCCTAGATGCGGTTCGTCTTGAGTCCAACTCGCGGGCAGGGTCTCGCGGAGTAGGGAGAATTGTGTAGGTCCTGTGACCTCGTAAAAACTTCGCCAATTAGCAGCTCGAGTCGATGCCCCGGTAGTGTTGATAGATTCAAGGAGGAAGCTCCGTGGCTTGTGCTTATTTAATGTTATAGCGTGGAATTGGATCATTGGGGCGTCTCAGCATGTATAGCCTATAGGAGCTCCTCAATTTCGTGTTAGATTCGAATAGGCTAGAGGCAATTCAGGTGGAGTAAGAGTGTTTGGGGGAAATATCGATTTTTTCCCATACGGAATCGATAGTTTCATTATTCCTATTGATGTCCTAGAATTAGCTTATCCTAGTAGGATAGGGAGCAGTTTTACGAGTTCAGCGTGGGACTGCACTGCAGCTCTGCAGCAATGTAATACTTACAGAAACTTTTCTAGAAATATGTAGCAGAAGCACAGCTTAAATGAACCCTAATTACTTAAAAGAAAGTGGAATTATGATGTAGGTTGTGCTGAGAGATTGATAGTTGATGCGGCATGTCAGCTTGCTGCCCATGGACATGATGTTCATGTTTTCACATCACATCATGACAGAAGTCGGTGCTTTGAGGAAACAGTTTCCGGTAAGGCTCTACACTATACCTATAGTGGACATTGCTGATACCCCAGTTACTGTAATTTATTGATATTCCAGTTACATTACATTTATGTGTTTCATCTGTGTTTTATAAACACTTGTGGCAGACTTGATATGGAGTAATTGTTTTAAGTTATTCGTATGTTGATTCAATTCCTGCAAAATTTCCCAGTTCCCACAGATAGTTTCCTTTGACATCTTATCTGTATATCATTGGATAATGTGTATGGGAAAATGGTGCTTATGTGAATACAAGCTTTCCTTGACTTTTCTCTGATTGTTTTCCAGGTCCACTTCCAGTTACTGTATATGGAGATTTCCTACCTCGCCATGTGTTTTACCGCTTTCATGCTGTTTGTGCTTATCTTCGCTGCATTTTTGTTGCGCTGTGTGTGCTACTTTGGTGGCCCTCCTTTGATGTCATATTGGTAGACCAGGTTTCTGTTGTGATTCCACTGCTTAAACTAAAGGAGTCATCGAAGGTATCAATCTCTTGCTTAAATTGCTTCATGTGCTCTAATTAAGGGGGCGTTCGTATTGGCTTATGCTGTCGGCAGTGGTTTATGGCTGAAAATGAATAGTAATGGCTGAAAGAAGTTGCTTTTATAAAGAGAGAGCGAGCGGTGGAAAAAGTGAGAGAAAGATGCGTGTGCGTGACGGAAGCCAAAGGAGTAGGGTGCGTGATGCATCTGTGCCCCTCTGCCTTATCCCCGAAGCTAGACAATAGCGAGAGAAGTGGAGAAGCCGTTTCGAGAAGCCGGATGTTTGTAGTGACTTTTAGCTTTTCTAAGCCGAAGCTAGAAGCAAAAGCCAATACGAACAGGGCCTAAATCTATTTGTTGACAATTTGTTTGTTGCATGTTCAGGTAATATTTTATTGTCACTTCCCTGATCTGTTGCTTGCACAACATACTACCATGCTTCAGAGGTTATATCGCAGACCAATTGATATGATTGAGGAAGCCACTACCGGTATGGTCTTCTGCATCTAGATTTGTAACCTGCTGTGTTCATTCCTTTCGTTTGTTTAACTATATGTCTAGACATCTGGCAGGCATCCTAAATGTAGCGTTATTCTTTTTATATACATTAGGCATGGCAGATTTGATTCTAGTCAACAGCAAGTTCACCGCGGCAACTTTTGCCAGGACCTTTCGTCGCCTTCATGCTAGAGGAATCAATACCGGTGTTCTATATCCAGCTGTCTCTGTTGAGCAGTTTCATGAGCCTCGTGCTTATAAGTAACTGCATGCTTGTATATCTCTTTATAACTCACTTAGATTTCATTCATTCAAATTTTAGTGTACTATAAGCAGATTTTTTCTCTCATGTCCACATTCAGGTGTAGCTAAACTGGACTTTCATCGTTCTGTCAGGTTGAATTTCCTCTCAATAAACCGGTTTGAGAGAAAAAAGAATCCTGATCTAGCCATTTCAGCGTTTGCCTTGCTCTGTTCTGTTGTTTCTAGTTCTACGCTACCTGGTGATGCTCTGAAGGAAGCAACCTTAACAGTGGCAGGTGATTTCTGTTTATTTATTCTTTTCCGTCCAGTTACAGGTTCAATCTTACTACATCTTGAGTTATTGAAATCTAATTATCAACTGCTGACTGCTGTTTTCTTGCAATGCTCATGCTTAAGGTGGATACGATAAGCGTCTCAAAGAAAACGTTGAATACCTTGAGGAGCTGAAAAGACTGGCAGTAAATGAAGGGGTGTCTGGACAGGTTAAATTTGTGACATCTTGCTCAACATCTGAAAGAAATGAGCTTCTCTCCAACTGCCTGTGTGTGTTATACACTCCAAAGGTAAATGTCTAGCATGTGCTTAGGACTCCCATCGATGATCAATCTAAGCACTTTAACAAGCCTATTCTGATACTTATCCAGGATGAACATTTTGGCATTGTTCCCCTTGAAGCTATGGCAGCACATAAGCCTGTAATTGCATGCAACAGTGGCGGTCCAGTGGAAACGGTAATAAATGAAGTGACGGGGTTTCTCTGTGATCCCTCCCCCATTGAATTTTCAAGAGCCATGCTGAAGCTTGTGAACGATCATGATCTAGCAGTTAGGATGGGTAAACAAGCACGGGACCATGTAGTGCAAAAGTTCTCAACCAAGACATTTGGTGACCTCCTGAATAGCTATGTCCTTCATATCTACCATCAGAGGATTGAGTGATCTAAAATCCGGTGTCGGCAATGCCATATGGATACACTTTTGAATGGCATAACATCAAAAAAATTTTACTCCTGAGTCCTGACTTTGATGTACACACTAGGAAGTGAGTTAGTGTTGTATTGCATGGTGATAATGACTTAATATCAATGCCCTGTAGCAAATTAGAATGACCTGTCGACCTGTTTATTTTCTTGGATATATGTTCGAGCAAGCCGATCCGCATAATTTTTGGTGCAGGTTTCTGGCCCCTCTGGAATGGAGCTGGAGCTTTTGGTCATCTACATTTTTTAACCTTAAAAAAGAGTAATTAAGTCCTGGTACAAAATTTGTCGAGACAACTATGATTTGACGGGTCAAATCTAAACTGTCAGGATCGATTCAGGCATGCAAGTTGCAATGTACGAAGAACAGTGTTCGAAAAGAATCATGTAGGTCTAGGTAGCTTTGCCAATTTGCTGATACCCTTTGGTTAATTCGTTGAACGATTGTGCATCAGCCAACCATCATATTTCCACGATCTGTAGTCTTACGTTTGGAAAATGGTAGCCTACATAATATTTTGAGTTGGATGCAAAAACAAGCAATCTGATTCATGTCAAATGCTATGTGTTGAATCAAAGTTAAACTCTGAAGCTTTCTTGAGAAGAAACTTAAAGTCTAAGGTGCCGCTCAGTTTGGCTAAAATAAACTGGATTATGACCGAAATTGTATTGTAATTGGCTGAAATTACATTGTAACTGATGATGGTTTATTTGACATAACTAAAGTTAAAAAAATTAAAAATAGAAAAAACAGGTTAGCCTATCACGGACAACGCAAACGAATATAAGAAAAAAAGAACCGACAAAAAAGCTCAAAAAAGCTAAAAAGCCAGAAAAAGACGAAATTTATGAATAATGAAAAATAAGCCAAAAGCCTGAAGTTTAAACTGAAATGAGCAGGGTAGCTAAGTTCTCAATGTCCATTGTCGATGGGTTTTGTCAACAGTGGAAATGTTGCTTCTGTTCATAGGAAACCGAGATTTTAAGTTTAGTAAAATGACCATGCGTTGCAACGGTGTCTCAAAAAAGGGTGATAGATATAGTTTAGCGTAAGGTTGCAGATTTATTTCTGGTCTCATGCTATGTGAAAGTATTTTCTCAATATGGTGTTTTGTAAAACTCAAGACAATTTCCTTGCGCTAAGTGATTTAATAAAAAAAATTGAAACTAAGGTTTCTTTGGGATTTTCTAATTTTTGCAATAATATTTGAACTATTTTTGCGTCACTCATATATTCCAAGCAAGCCTTAAAATGTTTCACACACAAAAATATCGACAAGCCTAGCCTACACTATCCGCGATGGGTCACATCTCATTATCATGCAATAGAATCTGTTAACTTTGTTCCAGGAGAAAACACGTACATCGCAAATAAACTGAGAGAACATAAAAGAATTTCTTAATTTCTCTATTCTCTTACTTGCTCCCCTTTTTCTTGCTTTTCTTCTTACAAAACTGGCTATAAGCCTCCTCAATATATAGCCTAATACTCTTCTACTAGCATACGTATTCGGACTTCAAGTTGGACACAACTTCAACTTGAGTTACACACGGAGACGAACTCTACTACGTCTTGGACTCGAAGTCAAGATTATTTCTAACAATCTCCCCCCTTAATCTTAACTTGATATTCTCTACTTTAGTTTCAATGCATTATGAACTACTAGCCACGTCTCCACATGAAGCGTTCTACAAGCATGTTACATGTAGGAACTCAACTCAACTGGTACGGATTCAATCGGATGCAAAGATTCTAAAACATTGAGGCACTGCTGCTTGTCTCGTGCGCTGATTGAGACCCGAAAGGAAACATGGTGCTGCTGCTTGACTTTCTCTGGACCGAGAAAACAAAAGGATGTGCCACACGCGTTTTTCCCAGGAGAGCTGCATGAAGACGAGCGACGTGCGCCTCAGCAGCGCCGCTCGAGACGCGCTGAAATGGAATCGCCGAGACGATTTTTTCAGCGACTCGATTCTTGTCTAGGCTCTGATGCCACTTGTTAACTTTGTTCCAGGAGAAAACGCGCACATCGCAAATAAACTGAGAGAACACAGGAGAATTTCTTAATTTCTATATTCTCTTACCTGCTTCCCCTTTTTCTTGCTTTTTTTTTCTTACAAAACTGGTCACAAGCCTCCTGAATATATAGGCTAATATTCTCCTACTAACATACATATTCGGACTTTAAGTTGGACATAACTTCAACTTGAGTTACACACAGAGACGAACTCTACTACGTCTTGGACTCAAAGTCAAGATTATTTCTAAAAGAATCTTTTTGGGCCTATATGGAATGGATTTTGCTCTAGAAATTTTTAGTATTTAGGCCCTATTTGGAATGGAGGAATTCTAAAGAAATATCATAGGGTTTATACTACATCCTATGAAATTCATGCGTGTCAAACGAGGCTTTATAATTCAAATAAAGATTAAAAACTACATCCCGTCCAGTGTTTTAACGGCCTCCAATAACAACTCCCTAGGTTGAGTGGAAAGAGCATGATATGATGATCATACGAATGACTCGGCCTGGCATCGAGTGGAAGCGGCAAACTCCTACTCCTCGGGCGGTTGAACACTTGTTAGGCTGCACCTGATACCTCGGCATCGTCCACAGCTCTGTGCCCTCACCATGCCCGTGGTGGAGATGCTCTCCCTGCGCTTCCTTGTCCACAACATCTACGTCGCCGCCACCGAGATTGCACCCATCAAGCTTGGTCGGTTCAATGGTTCATGCGCATGATTTGGGCCCTACCTCGTGACCTCCTCATGCTCACCCTCGCTGTCGTCATTTCTGCGCTAACTGGCTAGGGGGACGTGACCGCCGTCTTCGCACATCTCGATGCCAGTGTACTAGCCTCCACCAAATCCGCCACTGCTGCCTCGCACGGCGCTCATCTTTACCCTGACTTCCAGGTGGGACTTGACCGGGCCACTACGCAGACGGCATCCGCGATTGTTGCGTAGGACATCGCCACAATCGCTCGAGGCCGAGGGAGGTGAAGACACGAAAGGTAGTGAGGTCGGCTATTAGCACGACGAATTATGCAATGACAGCCCTTGGTTGGGAAGTATTGCGGGGTGTGAGGAGAGAAGTAGAGAACAGAGAGATTTGGGGGAGGAAGGGCCACCCGATTCAAGGAGAGAATAGCAGGAGAAAAGATAAGGAAAGATCATGGGGGTAGTTGCCATTGGTTGCAGTCTTCAGAGAGTTGGGGAATAGATTATGGAGGGTTTCTTGCTTTTTTTTAGGTTTCTTAGCCAAATTTTGGGTGAAAGGATAGCAGGGTTCAATAGTTTGATAGAAGCGTGGAGGGGAGGGATGGAAGGGGAAACTCCTTTTTTTTAAACACTAGCTGAATGCCCGTACGTTGCTACGGATTTTTTTAAAAAATTAGAACATATTTGTATACATATTCTAAAAAAAATTATCACCCGTTAGTTTCAAAACATATAGTATGATAAAATTTGGCGTAGGTCTTTTAGGGCCACATGTCAGCGCTGCCTTTTGTGAAAAAGAGTGAAAGAGGCCGGATCAACCATCAACTCCTTCTTTTATAATAGTAAAAATTAGTAGAGAAAACTGTTGGAAAGGGAAAGGGCACGAATCCAGGATGAAGGCTTGGTACTACCACCTGTAACTCAACGCTGAACAATTCCAACTCGCTGGCAATATTATAACCTCATTAGTCGGTGACAGTTCTGATCAGGATGCTTTTTTTTCAGACCGGTTAGTCAACTGATTTAGCAGTTTCTTGATGATCATGCGCAGCTGCACCGTCCAAAAGAAAAATGCGCCACAGTCAAATCGATCAGGAGGCGTTCGTTCGACGATATGCCTAATTTTGTCAAACCATGTGGCTTAGCAAATGCTTCAAGTCAAACCATGTGGCTTAGCAAATGCTTCAAGTCGTTGGACGATGGCAAGAGCGAGAGATATGATATTAGGACGCGTGGCACGTCAGTGTGGCAAGTGGATATTAACTAGTAGTGAAATATATGCAGGTATTCGTAAACATAGATTTCGTGCAGGTTTTATATTTCTGCTTTGAAAAATTGAGGATTCGCTGGATGGTGGTGCACTAATGGACAGCTTAGGGCCAACCAATTTGGCTTGCGTTAGCAAAATAAATAAAGGAAAGCAACCAGGCAATCCTTTCATCCATGATCCATGTTCTGAATATATTAAGCTTGATCTGGCCATTTTAATCATTAAAAAGTGTTTTGTTTGTCAAATTAAGGCAAGCCAATGACAAGCTACTTGCTAATTAATTGAACAAGAAACAGATTCCCTGTGATGAAATAGATCCTCACGACTCACGTATGAGCATAGTGAGCGTTTTGTCAGCCAGTGTTTTAGTTGGAACTGTACTCCGTGTCGTACATCCCTCCTCCAGACACGATGGCGCCAACTGAGAGTACGTTTCGCCTCTTCTCGATTTTATCCCACTGCTTTATTTCATGAACTAACAATATTTGTATTGCAGATCTTCTCGTCCCCGAGCAGGGATGGGGGGTCGGGCTCTGCACCTCGGGCCACACCACCGGAGGTTCTCTCCGGGAGTGCCCTCACCGGTGCACCGGAGGGCACATAGGCGGCGGTGCATCCCACTTCACCAGCTCAGGGACGGGTGCGACAGTCTCCTAATCGTCTTAGTTGTAAGGGTGCCGTCACCCGTTGCAGAGGAGGACGGCCAAGCGGGGCTGTATGGGAGGACGCGGAGACGGAGGGGGCTAGGGTGAAAACGGAGGGGGGGCTAGGGATGATGTTGGGGGACGGTAGTGCTGGCTATACACTTTTTGTTCATGTACTTTTTATGTTTGTTGTTTACATACTGATGTTTACAATACTGTGGCGAGCGTACTTCTACTTCTCCTTACCTTCTTGACGCCCGCACGAAACAAATAGTGAACTGCATTGATGTCAACTGCAGCAACATATAAACCATTCAATTACATGCTTAACGATATTGCAAATTATTTCGAACAACAGTCCTGAGTACAACGGTACAAACATACACATCGTTGCCTACAGGTGGAAGGAGCCTCGTGGTACCCACATGAAGTATTGCTGAGGGGGTCACCTCGGACGTGGCTGGCCATCGTTGTAGTGGCAAGAACATATACAACTAGGGTTCGCGCAGCAGCATGTTAGGTCGTACGAACTCTCTATGTTGATGACCTCCTCGTTACCCCTCTCGCGCTCCATCTGCTGACGGAGGTCATTGTTTTGCTCTTTAAGACTGTCAATCTGTGTTTCCAAATCAGCAATTCGCTCCCATAACGTATGCACATAGATCGCAACATACCGTTCATGGGGAGGATTAATCCATCGCAGGAAGTCACATTTATCCATTTGCTACAAAGAACGTTAACATTGAAACTCTATTAGTAGCACAACAAAATAGACGAGTAAGAACTTGTACCCCGGAGTATGGGCATCAAAAGAAACGTCGATCACCATCCGTGTGGCCTTCTGCCACCTGCACCACCGTGTCGTGCATGTGTTTGCATTTCGGCCACACTGGCTGAGTGTGCCTATTTGGCAACAAGCGGTACGTAGCGCTGAAGTCCTCCTTCCTTTCAAGCGGAAGGTCCATGTTCGACTGGCCCCTCGGCGTCTGTCATGGTGGCTTACTCTATGACGGAGAAGATAGTTATTCCAACCAGTATTGCCTCATCCATTCATTTTATAGCATAACTGTGGTGTCACGGCGCCATTCATAACACATGGCAGTTTTGCCCAGCGACAAGACCACACGTGCAGCTTTGCGCAGCGACAAGACCACACGGGCCGGCTTTCCGCAGTGACAAGACTACACACACCAGTTTTGAGCACCGACAAGACTACATACGCCAGCTTTCACCAGCGACAAGACTACACATGTCAGAAGACCGCACGCGTCAGCTTTGCTCAGCGACAAGACCACAGGGGCCAGCTTTTCGCAGCGACAAGACTACACACGTCAGCTTTAAGCAGCTAAAAGACTACACACGCCAGCTTTCACCAGCGATAAGAGTACACACGCTAGCTTTAAGCACTGCAAAGACCGCACGCGTCAGCTTTGCGCAGCGACATGACCGCACGGGCCAGCTTTGTTCTGTGACATGACATGATGACCCAACTTTTCGCAGTGACATGACAGCATGGGCCAGCTTTGTGTAGTGAGAAGACTGCATGCGCCAGCTTTGCGCAACGACCTGACCGCACGACCCAGCTTTCCGCAGCGACAAGATCTCATGGCCTAGCTTTACCAGCTTTGTGTACTGACGGGACCACACAGACACCTTCATATACGGACAGGGCAACAAGGTGCCCTATAAAAGGAGGTCAAAGAGATTTCTCAGAGAACACTGCATAAGCAAACCCCACACTACACCGACGCTTGCTTCACCACACTGGGATGGACAAAAGACAGAAGAAGCAATGGGATAAGATGATGAAGCAATGGGAGGAGATCCGCAACCTAGCACGGTTAGCTGCCGCCCGCGATGAGAAAGTAAGGGCTGCTGCGGCCCAGGTAAAACAAGCTTAGCGTGCTACGAGGCCAGCTTCCCGCAATGACGCGCCCCGTAGTAATAACCCCATCCTGAACGTTCCTACCGAGCGTTCGCCGCAACTCCCACCAGAGGAGGAGACGCCCCCTTTGTTGGTGCTAGGACACGTGCAAATTCTTCAAGTGTACGTACCGCCTCAGCCTAGGTATGTGTTACTGGGGTTGCGCAAACTACTCCAGTGACTACCCCGACCGCCGTCTAGATACCGCAACCTATCGGTAGCCAGTAAGATTCAGGTGCACCGTTTCCTCCTACCTTTTCTCCTTTAGAGTACGCACTAACAACCTCTCCCATGTATTCACAGTCCTCGGAACCCCTATGTGACTACCGTAAATGGATCGATCTTGAGATCTACCTAGAGGACTAGTGGGCCCTCGATTTCGAGGAGTGAAATGTCGCAAGGTCCTTCGATATTCGGGAGAAGGAACGCCACAAGAACGAGCGAACCCTATGTATACAATGTGAG
This sequence comes from Bonia amplexicaulis, assembly GCA_036346245.1. NCBI lineage: Eukaryota > Viridiplantae > Streptophyta > Magnoliopsida > Poales > Poaceae > Bonia > Bonia amplexicaulis. Next base: position 24,443,342 of record CM070744.1, read on the forward strand.
ATGAAATCTTATCTTGAGGCGTGCACGCATAGGGAGCGGGAGGCTCGCAAGAGGGAGCGCGAGAAAAATAGGAAAATAGCGACCAAGGTAAAAGAGGCCACCGAGGAGTTAACGTCGAGGTGGCAAGAAAGGGAAAATGGCCCCAGTCCACACAGTAGGTCGTACGAGTAATTGGGTGGGTTAGTCGCACATGATGTTATATGTTATGCATGTAATCAAAAACTACGCGGTATATTATTCCCAACTGTATTATGAAGTCTATTTAAATTCAGATAAGCTTATTTTCTCGTCTTTTTTCGTTCAATCATTCACATAACAAGTCATCCAACAATATTAACATACCAGTTTTCCTCCTATACGAATTTCCAATAACATCACAATTTCACTTACCATCGTACTTACCGATCATTCTAAGGTCAATCGTTCTTAAAAAAAGTTTCACAGATTTTTTTACGCTTCTACAACATACAATGACCATAAACTTTTATTACAAATCCAGCAGATCATCTTCCAGTTATAATCTACAAAATTCACAAAATCTACGAAATTCACATGGTGGCAGTTTGCAGTCGCCCAACCATTGGGCGACTCCACATGCAGTTGCCCAATGGTTAGGCGACTGATTCCAGTCGCCCAATGGTCGGCCGACTGGAACTCTGTCGCCTGGCCATTGGACGATTGGTTCCAGTCGCCCAACGCGAGGGGGAGGGCGACTGGAGCCTATTTCTGTAAAAAAATATTATCGCGGGTATATTTCTGTTATTTCGAATAAAAAATAGATTATTTGTACAAAAAAATTCGTTTTATATTTGCCAACTTTGCACTCTTAACATGTAAGCATCTCTTACTATTCTGGCCATTTGACTTTTGACCAGAGCGTATTTTACATATATACAGATCCATAGAAATCAAACAGAGATAAGATACTAATTAATACTGCAAGTTGTCCTTTTTAAGTTGTTCGTTTAGGGGTTTTTGGTGGGATTTTCGAGTTACGTTAATAAATTGTTAGGATGTAGACATGTCGTACATGGTTTATACAACTTGTTGAGAGCGAATGCTTCATTAATAATCATTGCATGTGCATTTTCCCTCTTTCGGCAAAATTAAACCTTAATACTACATATGCATGTGCAGTTTTGCAATTCCCATATATGCTATCATTTTCACTGTGGCATACTGGTAATGTGCTATGGTTTCAGTTGACACCCTAGAAAATCCATCTTGCCCATAACCTTGCTCGTTGATTTTTTCTGGCCCTGCCACTTTGTATTTAATTATTTTCATTTGTTAATTGTACCCCTTTTGGATTCGAGTTCTTCTGCAGGTATACTACCCCATTATACCCGGGGGACTCTCCGCCCCCTCGCGCGCCCACATCCCCGCCCGCCGCGTGGCGAGGGAATCTCGGTACGGTCTGGTGACCAATTTTGCGAAAAAGTTTCTCTGTTTTTCTGAAATTACGTACAGATCCTTGGTTCTCGCAAAAAGGTCATTGCCAGTTTTTCCCCTTCACTTTGCAGGATGGCCCCCGCGGTTTTCGAAATTGCGCACGGGTCCTCGTTTATTTACGTACAGGTCCTTTTTTGTTTACGTATAGATCCTTACGGGTCCCTGTTTTTTTGCGAAAAAACCCTTCGGTTCCTCCGAAATTACACATCCATCCTCGGTTTTTTAAAAAGAACTGTCTCACGAATTTTCGTCTCTTTTATTTCGATCCACACGGGGGCTAGCGCGGCGTGGCGCCGCGCTTATGTGCCTAGTAAAACCAATACCTCGTCCTTCTCAGACAAACCACATTGTTTTCTGTGCAACCTGAAGCCAAGAAATTAAGCTGCTTGCTTTGGTGCTGATCAAGATTAATTCTAGGCGACGGCCATGGAGCCTCCACAACTGTTCCTGTGCCCCATCTCCATGGAGCTAATGGAGGACCCCGTCACGGTGTCCACCGGCGTCACGTACGACCGCCGCAGCATCGAGCGGTGGTTCTTCAAGTACGGCAAGACGACGTGCCCCGCCACCATGCAGCGCCTCGCTTCCTTCGACCTCACGCCCAACCACACCCTCAAGCGCGTCATCTCCTCCTGGCTCAAGCAATCTTCATCGTCGTCGAGCACAACCGACGAGCTGGCGCCGCTGGCGCGGGAGAGGCTTCCGTCCGTGCTCGCTGGCATTGAAGAGACGCCGTTCAAGGTGACCGCAATCAAGAATTTGAGGTGCTGCATGGCCGGAGACGAGGCTGTGCAGGACGACTTCGTGGCCTGCGGCGGCATTCAGGTGCTCGGTCGCGTCATGACGCAGGCGCTGGCGGAGAGCGGAGCTGGCGGTGACTTCTCGGCGTTCCGGACGTGCGAGGAGGCTGCCGCCGTCCTCGCTACGCTCCCGCTCTCCGACGACGCGTCGCTGGAGCTGGTGCTTAAGCCGGAGTGCATAAGGCCCGTGGCTGCGCTGGTCCAGCGCGGCAGCGCCGAGGCGAGGCTGCACGCGATGTCCATCGTCGCCAAGATCTCTAAGGCCAGCGCCCGCGACTGGACAGCGGACGTCAGCGTCGACGACACGGTCAAGTCCCTCCTCGAGCTCCTGTCCGACGGCGCCTCCGCGAAGCTGAGCTCGCGCGCGCTCGACGTGCTCCTCGACGTCACGGCACGCTCGCGGGGCGCCCGCCGCGCCAAGGCCGTCGAGGTGGGCGCCGTGCGCGTGCTTGTGGAGCTCCTCCCCGACGCCGACCGCCACGTTGCCGAGCGGGCGCTCCTCCTCCTCAAGCGCCTGTGCAAGTGCCCCGAGGGTCGGCTAGCCTTCGCGGAGCACGGGTTGGCGGTGGCGGCCGTGGCGCGGACGGTGCTGCCGGTGTCCCGGCTGGCCACCAGGCTGGCCGTCAACGTGTTGTGGCTGGTGGTGTGCGCGGCGGCCCCAGCGGAGAGGGTGCTGGACGACATGGTGGTGAGCGGCGGCGTCGCGAAGCTGCTGGCGCTGCTGCAGGTGGAGAGCTCGCCGTCGAGCAAGGAGAAGGCGGTGAGGATGCTGAGGGCACACGGCGCGCTCTGGAGGCAGTACCCTTGCTTCCCCACAGATCTCAGGGACTACCTCAAATTTCTCAAGTAATCATCTTTCGTCAGTGGTCTCTGTTGCACTGTAACTCTGTAACTGCAAAGAGAAACGGAATTACGGAAGACTGGTGTAGTGTGTATATTATTTGATGGGAGTACAAAGATTCAGCAATGCGTTGAGCATGAGTATATTTCACAGAATTTAAATGTTCAATTGGCTGGGTTTTGACCCTTCCATTCCCGCGTAGGTTCGAGTTTTGTATCACATGTTAGAGAACAAGTTTGGAGCGTAGGGATTTCACAGGAAAACATTTCAATATCCTTTGGCGTATGAAACATTTATGCGATCCAAACAAACCTTGTTTTTCTTGAGGCTCACAAACGGTGTGTGCATTTTCATTTTCTTTTGTTTGATTTGGCCTTCTTTTCCTCTGTATATGCGGTTTTGGTTACATTGGGCTTGTTTGGAGTGAAGACATTTCTGAGAATTTTACTAGATGCAGTACTTAACTCAAAATTATACTTCAAACTAGGTTCATTGGAGTAGTTAACTGTGAATTTAGCCAAGATCCTGGATCATTCTGTATCTCGAAATGGAGGCAGTAGTGTCAGTATAGTACCATGCCTCTTCCATAACCTATCGTATGGGCTGGCGTTGGGTTCTATTCCATGCAATGCATGGTTCATAATATAATTACCTTGTACCAATGAAAAGATGGTTACCTCGGCAAAAGCCGCCGGGCGCTGGAAGCTCCCTCCGAACCCTCGGGTAGCCTAAGGGCCTCACTAGCCTCGTTGGTTATGCATGCGAGCTACGTTCCCTGCGAAAGGGTTCGACAAGGTAAATTAGTTTCATCACCCCGAGTTGGCATTATAGTACCGAGATTAAATGTACTCACATATAAGGCGTTGATGGGGGCCCTCTCCAACTGCATGCCCGTCCATGTAAACTCGTCGTAGTTGTCTACGATATCCTCGTCCGACGAGTTCCCCTCTCCTATGTTCGCATCGGTCATGGCCGATCTAAGCCGGAGGCGCGCGACGCCGTGGAGCCACTGGAGGTAGCGAACAAACTAAGCCTTCTGATGGACCGGTGGCGTGTCCTTGGACTGATTGCCCTGGTCTCCCCACTTCAACAAGTAGTCATGGTGATATGCGGCCTAGTCGGTGTGGCGGTACCTCCTCCTCCGGTTCAACTTGCCACATTCGGAATATAATTGCTAGGATTAAAATTGGTACAGAAGCTGCAAAGAAATGGCGGTAGGTACCCTTACCCATGAAGGTTCACATCTGTCGAGAACACCATTGGTGGAGTGGGCTAAAGCTTACCAAACTGGCGCATCACCCGATGGGGGAGGTGGTACTCCACCACATGGAAGATCAGCGTGAGAGCATCATCCAAAGGCACTATCCCACTCGCACATCGGATTTAGCTCCATTTGGATGACCTCGTCGCGGGTGTACGGGGACCACGTGACCTGCACCACATGCCACAACACAATAGCTATGAGATCATGTTTCAAAGGTAGTACGAAGCAAAGAAAGTTATGTGTATGTACCTAGTCTTGTGTGATGACATCGAGCTCGTTTGTATACGTGATGTACCACGACCTCGGATGCCCAGTGGGTGCAACGATGGAGCTCCAAAGGTAGGCTACCGTCGGTCCAGACGCAACATCCTGAAGGGGGCATCCCTCCAAGGCGGTAGATTTTAGTTGCATTTTTCTTGGAAAGTGACATCTATAACGAAAGGAATAAATGGTTACCTGCAAGGGACCACAAGTAGGCCGACCCATGGGGAAACGCTCCCACATCCATACCTGCAAGAGGTATGCGCACCCGCCCAAGTTGTCGTTCGCACTCCCTGATTGGCATGCATCACACAAATGCCGGTAGAGGCACGTTATTATGGTAGAACCCCAACTGTAGTTCCCTACCGTCTTTAAATCTGCCAGCATCTGCATGTAAATCCATAAGACGGCATTCTCGATACTGTCTAGAAATAGGAAGGAGCCGAGAAGGTGCCACATCCATGCCAGTGTGAAGCGCCGCACTGTGTCCTCATCTACATTCGATGGGCACACATTGAAGTGCGTGTGCAGCCAGGACGCAAGCACCACAGATGGTCGGTTGTCCCTCGAGTTGGCGGGCGGGTCCTCCAGTCAAACTCCAGGCCACTATCCCACCCGGTCTCGCCAACCCGTTGATCACTGTCTGTGCCACAGCAAGTAGATCGGCTTGGCGACCATGTGGCTCGTATCGCTCATCTCAATATAGAGGGGGTGGATGCAGGGGCGAAGGGGCTGGAGTACCTGTAGGACATATATGCAAATAAATTACTAAAACAAGAACATGGTCAACAAGTTGAAAGTATGAACGAATAGTACATAGCAAGTCTCACCACATCCTCGTGGCTATGCGGTGCGCACGGTGCTCGTCATCGTACTCCGAGAGGAGCAATGCATATTGTGTGTGCTGCAGCATCTTGCATTATAGGACAGGAGTTTTGTAAGATCACATGAGGTACAAAACATTATGGAAAATACAAATGAGTGAACTCTATCGAAAAAACAATCATCTCCGTACAACAACAATAATAGTTACCTCAAGGGGGCTGCACACGAGAGCGGTGCCGCCCTACCCTACAGAATAGATATAAACCCTCTATCCACTAAGCCTGCCATTTCTCCAAGCATAAATTACTCCACCCCTACTTCCATCCATCTCACCAAGGTCAAAACCAATGGTATCAGTGTTAACATGAATATAGTGCCACATATGTACAAGTATTTACATGGACATTGTTATGCGCACAAAATAATTTGAATACTCCCTATAATTTTAAGCCAAATTCAATACAATTCTACATCTATTTGTACCAATGCTAAACTGGGAATTACAATTACACATCAATACAGAATGAAACATTTCTCAGTACCAAATCAGAAATATCGCATTGGAGGGAGATGCTGGCGACATGGTCATTGATTATTACCTCCATCGGTTCGAAGATGCAAGTGGGGAGGAGGTCGCTACGCACACGAAGGAGGCCGTCGGGACTGCAGCCAGTCAGCGAATGAGGGAATGGCGGCGGATGGCGGGGCTAGAGGCGGCGGGCGACGGGGCTGGAGGCACGGGCGACGGGGCTGGAGGCACGGGCGACGGGGTTGGAGGCTATCGGCGGCGGCGGGGCAAGAGGCGGGTAGCGGCGATGAAGGCGGCGGCGACGACGGAGGTGGGTGGTCTGCGGCGGGCGGGTGGCGGCGATGAAGGCGGGCGACGGAGCGGAGGCGGGCAACGATGATGGAGCCGAGCGGTGGCAATGGAGGCGGCCGATGGGGCAGGAGGTGGCTAGCGGGGCAGGAGGCGGGCAGCGGGGCTGGAGGCGAGCGGCGGGCGACGAAGAAAACGGGAAGAAAAATGGGAACTGGTGCAACAACAAGATGAAAGTCACCTCATCACGCCAAGTCTTGTGGCGTGACAATACGAGATTGTCACACCATTACATACGGCGTGACAGAGGCCACACAAGCCATCCATGCCGACACGATGCGCGGCCTATGGCTTGCGTGGAAGTTTTGGCTATGCCACCATCCGTGGCATGACACAACGTTTTGGACACGCCACGGGAGATGACATGGCCAAAGGGGTTAGAATTGGAAATAAAGTTACCGATGCATTAACTTTAAAATATTAATAAAAAATATTAAATAATAAAAATCTTTATCCTCAAATCCCCGTAATAATTTGGTCCGGAATGAGTGGAACAGGATGAGCTGAGAGCAGGGAGAAGGATCGGATGGAAGGAAATAAATTGGGCTGGGTTGAGCGGAACGACCCAAGTAGAATATAGGAGCAAAGGGGACCCGGAAGAGGCGATGGAATCAGGCATATATTGAATCCCACAGCCAAGATAAATTAAGGTGACGTGGCACGTTGTGATACGAGAAAAATAATAATAATTGTAGTTTTTTAGCTTATGAGTGCAACAAGGAGACACTCATGCACACACACTTAACACCACACACACCTACACACTCACGTGGATACGTCAAATGCACATGCTTGAGACTAGAGACGAAGAGTAGAGTCACCGGGAGCGCGGCACGCGATTTAACCACTGAATGCATCCATATGCGCGCGTGTACTTAGAGGCCACTATTCACATGTGTGGTGCCATGGTTCGAAGCCGGGTGAGCAAGGCATCCACCGATGGCCTCCACCAACAGAGCACGCGTTCGGCCGCAATGATAACTGTTAGAGTTAGTAATCTTGTTTTCAGTTTAGAAGTCAAAGTCGTATTCGAGTTTGCAGTGTGCAAGTCGGTTTAAGTCGTGATCATAGTCGGTTTGTCATGGTCGTAAGTCGTGTACGAGTACGAGTTGTATTTCGAATCCGTGTCGTAGTCGTGTTCGAGTCCGCCTCAGAGTCATAACTGCCTACGAGATGAAGTCGTAGAGCAGGGTATAAAAGGGCAGAGCATTGTAACCGAGAGATAGAGAGTTGAGGCCAACGCGATCGGTGTGATCGAGAGGCAAGGCAATAGAGAGAGCGATCAGGGTGATCGTAGTGATCGGTGTGATCAAAAGGCAAGGCAATAGAGAGAGCGATCAGGGTGATCGTAGCGATCGGTGTGATCGAAAGAAATAAAGAAGAGAAGAGCGGTTTGGCTCTGGAAAATCTACTGAGTTCATCGTGTTCGTAGACGTCGTAAATGGAGTTACGACCACGGCGACGAGCGGAGGTGTCCGCAGGTGTTGAAAATGTGGTCATAAAGGAGTTACGACCACGATCATAGAGCAGAAGATATGGTCGTAAGCACTACGACCACAGCGAGAAGACATGGTCGTAAGCGACCACAGCAGGAAGCCGTGGTCGTAAAGTGTTACGACCATAGTAGTTGACAGAGCCTTCAACGTGGTCGATAGAATCATTACGTGGTCATAATTGAGTTACGACTACGGTGATCGACCATGGTCGAAGGAAGTGCAGCGCAGCGACGATGAATGTGGTCGTAACTTCTGCTGAAGTTACGACTACGTGGTCGGAGCAGCGAGACGTGATCGGAGAGGTCACAACATGGTCGTAATGACTGCCAGAGTGGTCGGAGAACCAACAGAGTGGTCGTAACGACTCGGAATATTGTCATAGCCTCTTGAACGTGGTCGTACGGCTGCAGTGAGTGGTCGTAGCGACTATAAGCTGGTCGTACGGGTCTTAAGAGTGGTCGTCGGACTTCAACAATAACTGTAGTTAGTGGAGATCAATTGTATAGTATTATAATAGGATTACCGTGAAGGGCAGTAGCATGTGCAACGTACTAATGACGTTGCTTGATGATCTCTTTGTTGAGATTAAATCAATCAAAGTAGTAAGGTGCACATGTATGTATAAGAATTTGCGTGAGTTTTAGTGCTCTATTCAGCGAGAGAACGGTAAAAGAAAAAGGAAGAGGGGAGGGGGCGACGATATCCTATGGTGAAGATCCCGCATGAAACAAGAAGGGATTAAGGGCATGTTGTTTTCCTTTAAAACTGACGGCTTTTGATTTTAACTATAGTACCTAACTTTCAAACGGAGTATTTTCTTAAGACGAGGTCTACAAGTTAAACGATCTACATATTAAAAGCCCAACATCTATACCAGCCAAAATCGTAAGTGAGTATCTATCTCTCCGTAATTTGTACCGTAAACAGCCAAAATTTAAAAATTTCAGCCAAAAGTCATAAGCCACAGCCGCACCTAAACAGACCCTAAGGTGTGTACCTCAAAGTGATAAGGGGTCGAATTAAAGTTGTGCTGAAACGATCCTGGCTAAAAGTTTCCGCTCATTTAGGTTTTTTTGGTTTTAGGCTTATTTTCATTGTTTGAGGTTTATTTTGTACTGTAATAAATGATAGGTTTTTAGCATAATTAAATTTAAAAATTAAAAATAGAAAAAAAACAGGTTATCTCATCGTGGACAATAAAAAATACAGAAAAAGAGGCAAAAATTAAAAAAACTAGAAAAAGATAAAATTAATAAACTAGAAACTAAAAGCACAGCACAGATGCCGAAATGAGCAGGACAGAACCCTCCGAAACCTCTCCTGCCGCCTCACCGTGAGAAAATCCGACATGCCTTGCGTCTGCCGAACCCTCGCCGCGTCGACGAGGAA